>MU260484.1:0-195605 GCA_020310875.1 Ceratopteris richardii
AGGGTTATGCACAGGAAAGAGGCACTGATTTTTGATGAGACCTTTGCACCTACATGCCGTATGACTACTGTTCGGAGCATTTGTGCACTTGCAGCCCATCATGGTTGGAATGTACATCAGTTGGACATTAAATAGCATTTCTGAATGGTGGACTTGCATGAAGAAGTGTATGTTTTTCAGCCCCATGGCTTTGTGCAGAAAGGCGTGAAAAACCAGATTTGCAGGTTAAAGAAGGCATTATATGGTTTTAAAGCAAGCACCACGTGCTTGGTATGAGAAGATACATGCCTATCTGATTGCACATGGTTTTGAGAACAGTCCAACTGAAAGCACCTTAAATGTTAAACGTGCTAATGATGTGCTTTTGATCATTTTGTCTATGTTGATGACATGCTGCTCACTGGTCCTATTGAGACACATATTGCTGATTTTAAGGCTGATTTGCATGCCTCATTTGAGATGTCTGATTTGGGGCATTTGCATCACTATTTGGGCATTCAGTTTATGCACGTTGATGGTGGAATGGCTTTGTGTCAAACGAAATATATTGACACATTATTGTAGCATTTTGGCCTTGAAGACTGTAAGCCTATTGCCACTCCTATGGAGACAAGTTTACGATTGAGTCTTCATGATGCTGGAGATGCATTTGATGTTCTCTATCAGCAGGTTGTTGGATGTTGATTTACTTATGCATTACTCGGCCAGATATTCAGTTTGTTGTCTCACAGATGAGCAGGTTTATGCATTGCCCAGGAGTCACGCATTAGAAAGCGGTTAAGCGCATCTTTCGCTACTTGAGTGGTACTCGGCTACTTGGGTTGTTTTATCCCAAGGGGGGATCACTACCGCCAGATTTGCATGCTTTTTCTAACTCAGATTGGGCTGGTTGCTATGACACTCGTGTGTCCACCAGTGGTTTTTGCTTCATGCCTGGTAGCTCATGTATATCTTGGTTGAGCAAGAAGCAGGCTACTGAGGCCACTTCCAGTTGTGAGGCTGAGTGTAGGGCAGCTTTCACAGCGACTGTTGAGTGTGTGTGGCTCAGACGCCTTATGGCTGATTTGGGTGTTAGCCAGCCTTCTGCCACCCACCATCTTCACTGACAGTCAGAGCGCATTGGCAGTTGCGAGGAACCCTGTGTTCAATGCTCGCACTAAGCACATTGAGGTGCATTATCACTATGTCAAGGAGAGGTTCTCTGCTGGGGAGATCAGCTTGGCATATGTGCCCACGCAGGAGAACATTGCAGACCTTTTCACGAAGGCTCTGCCTAGGGAGAAGTTTGAAGCTTTTCGCAAAGCTTTGGGCTACTTCCTTTTGTGGAGTGATTTCCACATAGCTTCGCACTTGCTTATACATGAGTGCCAGCTCCTTGTTCACCGCATCACTCCCAGGGGGGATTTGTTGATATATTTAGGTAGTGATGTGTGTGAACACTCTAGGACCGCCGGGGCACTTTTTTCCCTCTTTAGGAGGTTTTTTTCCCGGGCTTGTACATACGCCTATTGCCCTAATGGGCTACTTATCTTTGTACATTCTCTAGTAATACATTCAGTATTGTGTGTTTGTGCTCCAAGCTTCTTCTTCTTCCTTGTGTTGTTCGCGTGCTTCCGCAGACGTCTATCTCCAACACCAATTACCCATTATGGGCATATACTATGCATCATGTATTGGTCGCAAAAGGACTATCGAATATTGTGCAAGATATTGAAAAATGACGTTCTACTCTTGCACGTACAATTGAAGATGAAAATCTTCAAACTCGTGTTCGTGTTGCAGTTCCTATTGCACCTACTGTAGAACAACTTTGTTGGGATGGAAGAGATGCACAGGCACATGCATTGATAGCTTTGTCTGTCAAACATGCCATTACCACTCATATTCGTTCTTGGAAAACAACAAGGATGCTTGTGATACACTTACCGTTTCATACGAGGCAAAAAATGAGGCTCATGTTGTTTACATCCAAAAACAATCAGAGAGAGCATATGAATGAAGGATATTCTATGGGTAGTTTTTTGACAAAGATCAAAGATTTGAAGGAGCAGTTCATTTCTACAGATGAAGTCTTGCTAGATAGTTCACTTCTGCAGATCGCTCTTAGTGGTCTTCCAGATTCATATCAGATTTTTCTTCTACTCTTCAATTGATGATGAAAGGCAATCCAAAGGCCTTAACATTTGAGGAGTCAGTCTGTATTTTGTTGCAGGAAGACCAATCTAGGCAAAACAAGCCCATTATGCATGTTGTTGATCAAGCCCATTATGCATGCTGTTGATCAAGCTCATCTACTAGTAACCAAAATTTGCTAATTTTGCACACTGAAAAAGGGAAGACAAAGAGGAGAAGAAAAGAGAAAAGTGGACACAGTTCAAATATTGTAAAGGAAATGATCATGTCATAAAGAGTTATCCAAAATTGGATACAAAAGAGGCAAAGAAGAAAGAGGCTCGAATGGTTGTTGTGGAGGCCTCTACACCCAAAATAGAGTCTACTAATCTTGTGCATAATTGTAGAGGAGGTACTAGGGTATCCACTTTTTATCAAAAGTAGAGAATAAAGATAAAACACAACCAGTACGTCGCCTACTCAAGGGGGGTTCTCTTTAGGGAAGTATACCCTTTAACATTTCTGTGAGCAGGCAGATAACGAGGATTGCACAGAGTGGTAAATACTTCTGAAAGTATGAACTACAAATGACCAAGGAAGACCATACACTTCTCGATTCGAATCAGATGATTACAAGATAGGCAAAAGAAATACTCAAAAACTCATGCTCAGAGCTTCACGGCACTCTATGCAGACAAACATAGATCAATGCAAGTGGTGGAGAGTTCTTCTAGAAATAGGGTTTACAATATCATTGCCCCTAAAAAATCCAAGCCACTCTCTTACACTATAGTGCTCATAGCCCTCCATTGAGAAGCCTACCCTCTCTATCCACACTACAGAGTAGCTCCTACAATAGGCTTGAAACCACAAAGTGCAAGAGAGGACTTCTGCACGTATGTACGCGAACCAATGTAACTCTAAAAAAAAGAAATTGTACCCCAAATGAGCACAAGTCCATTGTTTTTATAGGTTCCCATAGCCCAAGAGAGCTTTGCCGAATCTTCACTTCCTTTGATCACGTGTCGGTTGATTACCCAAAATTGGGGGGTAGGTCAATTATTCCTTTGATTTGAATTGGATTCACGAAAATAGGTAGTCGTCGTGAATGGTTCGCGGCATCATTTGTTTATCCACTTGTACTTTTTACCCTGCATACCTTTATCTCATACCCTCGTAGGATTGGTACTAATAAATCATTCCCAACAATTTGAACTAGTTTGTCAATCTGTTCAGTGAACTTGCTATAGTGTTCCCAATCATCCTGGTCAAAGGGTCTTTGACCGACCCAATTGGGTAAGTTTTGTATAGGTTGATCAGCTCATTGCTAGAAATCCTCTGACTCCCATCATTGTTCTCTTCTTTCAAGTTAAGGTCATGTTTTTTTTCTCCTTTTTCCTTGTTGAGATCTCATGCCTTTTAGAGCACTTCTGGTGCTTGTTCCCCTAAAAGCCGATTTTAATTTGCTTATAGAATCAGATAGAAATGTTGCACTTTCCTTGTCTTGGGTGATTGCATTCACGGCTTCTGAGAGTCTAGATCTGCCATTGCTGTTCCAATTGTGTACGTTTTGACCTCCGCTCCAAGGTTTCGAATTAAGGTGTTCTCTGTGTCACTGTCTGTGGGTGTGTGTGTGTGTGAGTGTGTGTGTGTACGTATGGGGGGGTATGTGTGAATGTGTAAGTGTGAGTGTGTGTATGTGGGGGTGTGTGTGATTATGTGGGTGGGTGTGTGTGGGTCTGCGTGTATGTGTGTGTATATGTTTGAGTGTGCGTGTATGTGTGAGTGTGTGTGTATGTGTGTGTGTATGTATGGGGGTGCATGTGTGAATGTGTAAGTGTGGGGAAGCATGTGGTTGTGTGTGTGGTTGTGTGTGTGAGGGGGCAGGGGGCTACGGGGGACTAGGCGGGGGAGGGGGAGGGGAATTCAGCAGGGGTGAGGGGGGGGTTGGCGGGGGTGAGTGGCGGGGTGAGGGGGGGGGTTGGCGGGGGGTGAGTGGCGGGTGAGGGAGGGGGGCTGCGGGGGACTAGGCGGGGTGAGGGGGGGTTGGCGGGGGGGAGGGGGGGTTGGCGGGGGTGAGTGGCGGGGTGAGGGGGGGGGGGGGTTGGCGGGGATGAGTGGCGGGATGAGGGGGGGTTGGCGGGGGTGAGTGGCGGGGTGACGGGGGGTTGGCGGGGGTGAGTGGCGGGGGAGAGGGGGGATTGGCGGGGGTGAGTGGCGGGGTGAGTGGCGGGGTAAGGGGGGGTTGGCGGGGGTGAGTGGCGGGGTGAGGGGGGAATGGCGGGAGTGAGTGGCAGGGGGAGGGGGGGGTTGGCGAGGGTGAGTGGCGACGTCGGGTCGTGAGAGATGCTCGGATGGTGGATCAAGTCATCCGCCTAAATCGTTCCGCACACGCAGGGTGTCTGTAGCAGACTCAGGCTTAAGGAAATAAGGGTTCTAATGACAAAACAATATAAATTACCTAATTCTATGACTGAAACTAAAGTTTTCTTACCAAAAGTAAATAGTTTTAACTAGCTATGGACCGTAAGGACGGGCAGCCTCGTACATAGCAACAGCTTTCGCATCTTTCAATGCTTCACATGTGTAAGTCAAATGATATGTGGCATCGCACCAGATACATCTCCTCACATTGGCATTTCTTCTTTCATTGAAATTTCTTTGGTTAAATGCTTGAGGAATCGGTTGAGGAATTGGTTGGGGTACAACTGGAGGATTAGGAGGTATAAAAGGTGGATTAGGAGGTACTAATGGATGATTCGGAGCTACTAATGGTGGATTTGGAGCATTTACTGGTTGAGGATAAATAGTCGGATGAGCTTGCATTGCAGGTTTATCTTGTAGGTTTAAAGCATACACCACATTCTGCAAAGCCGCTACCTCTTTAGACATACTCTCGTGCATATGCATCATATTGTCCAACTTGTTAAACAAAATCTCAAATTGTAACTCGGTTGGTACTCTAGATGTGGATGTTGTAAGCTCAACTTTTGAATCTATATGTGTATCCCTAGTTGCCTGAATCGGAGGGAAACTGGAAGATGGTTGAGACATCGAATCATAAAGGAGTGTTTTACGTTGGATCATGTGAGCAACCGCCTCAACTACAGTTTTCACTACACCCCAGTCATCTGTAAGCCCATATTTCTTTCCCGGTTCTTCAAGCCTACGCTCAACCTCTACCCTTATATCTGGAGTCAAGATTTTAAGGAAATATAAAATGATATCTAGGGTAAGGGCAACTCTATCCTATTCAGGTAATTGAGAGAATCTTTTGATAAATTGGCCATGGAGTTGAGTTTTGAGTATAGTCCTCTAAATAAAATTCTTTATGTAGCTCTTTTCTAAACTCATCCCATTCCTTATTGTCATGTAGATCCATAATAGCTTTTACTGTACCTATGGCAAGTCGTCCAAGATAGGATTTCCACTTTGTATCAGGCAAGCCGTGTAATTTGGCTAATTCCTCAAACGTGTCTAAATAATTTGTAATATTCATACCAGTAAATTTCCCTTTATCCTTTAATAACGTTTCAACTACTTTTTGTCCTTGCGTCTCGTGCATCATAGTTTGAAATAGCTCGTCCATTTTTGAAGTTTGTTTTGACCTAGCTTGAACAATTCTAACTATATCCTGAACTTCTTTTGTTACTCTTTCCTTATGTTCAGCTACTAATTCTGAAATTCCGTTAGAGTCCAGTTTGATAAGTTTATACTATGCCAATATGCTTCAAGTAAAGCTATGATTAACGCTTAACCTATGATTAACAAACAGTTGCCTTTAACCTATACCAATAATTTAACCTTAAATAAAATTTTGCACCCAAGAATGTAAGGGTAAAGAAATTATACCAATTGCTCGAAGATGAGGCTCAAAAGAGTGCTTTCTGTGAAATTCAATACATTTATTGATTTGAATCAAAACCTAAATACATAGTTTGCTAAAAATGGGTGCAAATGTTTTGTGCTTCAATTGTTAATGAAAGGGGTGGCGCGACGAGGTTCTCCTACTTGCCAATATTCGTGGAGGCGCTCAGGTCACCAGACCAGCCCTCGACACCAAGAAGATTGCAAGCTCACGTCAATGCCACAGCTTCCAGGGATGAAGACGAAGCTGCACTGATGTAGAATCGTATGAATGTATATGCAATGCAAAAATTAAAATTTATACCTGCTGCAACGCCGTTTGTTCACGTCGGGTTCACCAATGTCGGGTCGTGAGAGATGCTCGGATGGTGGATCAAGTCATCCGCCTAAATCGTTCGGCACACCCAGGGTGTCTGTAGCGGACTCAGGCTTAAGGAAATAAGGGTTCTAATGACAAAACAATATAAATTACCTAATTCTATGACTGAAACTAAAGTTTTCTTACCAAAGGTAAAGAGTTTTAACTAGCTATGGACCGTAAGGACGGGCAGCCTCGTACATAGCAACAGCTTCCTGATATGAGATTGAAACTTCCATAATGGGTTCTTCTACTAAACTTTCAGGTAAGCTAGAGGGTTCTGGTTTGTCTAGAGTTGGCGGAACATTTTCAATATTTTCAATATTTTCAATAGTACTGTGCTCAGACTCATGAACTAACTTAGAAGACATCAAGGAAAGTAATGGAAAAACTAAAGAAACAATATGATGCTAAACTGTTTGAATGAATTAATTGATATGCTAATGGTTCTTGATGAAAGTAATGGGAAAGAATATTGTTGCAAAACTGCTTAAATAAATTAATTGATAAGCTAATGGTTCGAATCAATAAATCTAATACAACTGGAAGGCCTAAAAAATTGGATAAATGTCTAGTCAATTGGATAGTTGACTAAATGAGAAATAAGATTTAAATGGATCTTTAGGCTGCCGCTTCACTTCAATTGTCTTCACTTCACTTTAATTGATTGTAATCTTCAATGTTTCTGCAAAAAACATTAAGAACATCAGTATATCTTATAAAACATAAAACATACTCACAATCAGATAGCTATGCATGTCACTGGCACACACATGCATACTCTTACATGCACACATCATCTTAAATGCACATGCACTCATCAATCATGCATATGTATACACTCATAGACATGCACATATACTCACATACTCATGCATTCAGATCATCATGCATTACTCTAATAAATACTCTTATTGGCATAAGCATAATTACACATACTCATAACCATGCTAATGTGCATCCTCATATGCATGTTAACACACATCTATATATCTACATCATGTATATATCATGCGTTCTCTTTCTTACGTCCATTTTATATGCAACTTGTATGGAAATACACTCTTTTTTATGCATACACATGCATACATGTACCCTTATATAACTCATGGATATGCATAAACATTTATGGTTACCTATCTTAATACATGCATATCTAACTTATGTTCATACATGAACACATGCATAACATCCTAAGATAAAGTATCACCACTTTTAAACATCCTTCTCATACTCATATGCATGCACATGCACTTATGCCAACATACATACTCTCATGCATACATACCATGCTAACATACATATGTATTTATGCTAACATGCACACACTTTCCACTTACACATATGCACATTTCATATCTTCCTAATTTTCATGCATATGCATACATAGACTCATACACATGCTTTAATGCACATGCATACATGCATTAATTACATACATTCTAACATGCATTCAATCATGCGTACATACATTCATGCTCACATATGCATTTATACTAATTAACATGCATAAACATTTATCCTCATACTAACATGCATACACTCATGTATATGTACATGCACATACATAACATACATGCATATACACTCACACGGACATGCATAACTCTCTCTCTCTCTCTCTCTCTTCTCTCTCTCTCTCTCTCTCTCTCTCTCTCTCTCTCTCTCTCTCTCTCTCTCTCTCTCTCTCTCTCTCTCTCTCTCTCTCTCTCTCTCTCTCTCTCTCTCTCTCTCTCTCTCTCTCTCTCTCTCTCTCTCTCTCTCTCTCTCTCTCTCTCCTCTCTCCTCTCTCTCTCTCTCCTCTCTCTCTCTCTCCCTCTCTGCGTCGATATCTCTCTCTCTCTCTCTCTCTCTCTCTCTCTCTCTCTCTCTTTCTCTTTCCTCTCTCTCTCTCTCTCCTTCCTCTCTCTCTCTCTCCTTCTCTTTCCTCTCTCTCTCTCTCCTTCTCTGTCTACGCGCTGCCGCGCCCAGACAGAGGAGGGGAGGGAGAGTGTTTCTCTCTCTCTCTCTCTCTCTCTCTCTCTCTCTCTCTCTCTCTCTCTCTCTCTCTCTCTCTCTCTCTCTCTCTCTCTCTCTCTCTCTTTCTTCTTTCCTCTCTCTCTCTCTCTCTCTCCTTCTCTCTTTCACTTTCCTCTCTCTCTCTCTCTCTCCTTTCTCTCTCTCTCTCTCTCTCTCTCTCTCTCTCTCTCTCTCTCTCTCTCTCTCTCTCTCTCTCTCTCTCTCTCTCTCTTTCTCTTTCCTTTCTCTCTCTCTCCTTCTCTATCTGCGCGCTGTCGCGCTCAGACAGAGGAGGCGAGGGAGAGTGTTTCTCTCTCTCTCTCTCTCTCTCTCTCTCTCTCTCTCTCCCTCTCTCTCTTTCTCTTTCCTCTCTCTCTCTCTCTCTTCTCTCCCTCCCTATCTCTCTCTCTCTCTGTGCTCTCTCCCTCTCTCTCTCTCTCTCTGCGCCGATCTCTCTCTCTCTCTCTCTCTCTCTCTCTCTCTCTCTCTCTCTCTCTCTCTCTCTCTCTCTCTCTCTCTCTCTCTCTCTCTCTCTCTGCGTGCTGTCGTGCGCAGTTCTACAGGGGGAGGGAGGGAACCTCTCTCTCTCTCTCTCTCTCTCTCTCTCTCTCTCTCCTCTCTCTCTCTCTCTCTCTCTTCGGTGCTGCAGTGCGCAGCGCTGAGGAGGGAGGAAGAGTCTCTCTCTCACACACATCATACACACACACACATACATCACATACACACACTTCACACACACATACACTTCACACACACACATACATCACATCACATAACACATACACGCACATACACATAACACATTCACACATAACACAAACACGCACATACACATAACACATTCACACATAACACATACACGCACATACACACACACTACTGCAGGGACTCAGACCAAGCCACGGAATAGGCATGGTCATGCTTTCGGCCGGACAATCATTCATGCAGCAGCATGGGGCATATTAAGATCATCGTACACAGCATGACATGACGGCTCAATATCCCGAGCACGAGGAGGGTTTAATGAGAAAGAAGGAAAAACAGAAGAAAGTAAACAGCAGGAGATAGTACCTGCAAAAAACATTAGGAGAAACTTGAGGTCAACACACATTTAAATACATACACAAGTCCTTCCTAATTCACTCTTTTGGTTTTAACTTTTAATCTACAACCACACTTTAATCTCCTTACTTTCACCACACTTTAAATTGACTTTATATACACAACTCACTTACTCCATTCTTTTAACCTTTTTCATATACACCATTCATTTAAAGTTTCTCTTTAACTTCCTTTCATTGCATCATTTATTCCAACCACTCTTTCAATCACTTTAGTTACACATCTTCTATAAACCATTCTTTTTCCTAGTACTCATATAGACCACTAGTTATTTATCCATTTAATTTACCATTTTTAATTTAATTAGCCTATATTTCTTATTTTAAATAAATCATATTATTCAATCTTAGTTTAAGGGTTTAATTAATTAGAACCTTAGTATTTAAAAGCATACACACTATTAAATTAACAAATTAAACCATAAATTAAATTTGTAGGTTAACCAGTGTTAAATTATAGATTAATTTCATTAAATATTAATTGTTTCAACCCTTCAAACTAAGGCTAATCGTCATTCTTGCACACTAAACCCCTTAAAACCCTTTTGGAATCCTACCATTAGCTCATTACCATTTAAATAAACCGTATCATTAACCCTTTGGAACATAAATAAACTCTAATATGAACCTATTAGAACCTTTTGAGACCCTTCAAATGAACCCTATTGTCATAAACCATATGAACTAGAGTTATATACCCATGTTTCTAGCATGTATAAATATAAATACTCATTAATTAAGTACTTAGGGTAAACCCTAATATGAACATATGTCCTGCTTCATCCTTCATACCTGATAACATTTTCAAAATAGTTAATCCAATTAGCACAACTGATCAACAGTGATATAAAAGAGGTTTAGAATTCACCAATAAATATTTTAATTTTTAGGGCCATCAATTGGAAGATGCAAATCTTCCCGACATCCACCGCCACCAAACCTGCACATCGTCCCGATGGGCCAACTTGCAGATTAAGGGAAGTAGCATTTTCAATGATTATCCTGAAATTAAATCATAGAACAAAATCAGTTCTTTTTTAAATATATTTAATCTTATCAAATTTTAAATCTTTTCAACATGCACATGAAGTTTATTTCAATTACATCTGGCAATGAAAACATATTAAAGTATAAAGGTAAACTATTAACCTTTTCAGTCAACAAACATTAGTTTACATTTTTTTCCATTTATAAATTATGTAAAGATTAGTATAAAATAGAATTCATTTTCATTCATTCAAATGCAGGTTTCGTCATATATATGCATTCACATATGAGCAATCAAGCATGCCAAAGAAATCTACTAAATCTACTTGGACAGACAGTCGCCTTGTATGCCCAATTTTAATCACTAGATGTGTTTTTCACAACTAGTTTCTTCATATAAATATGATGTAAACTTCATATCGATAATAAATGTAAATACCTTTTTGGGGTGGAAGAAGGTATAACTTCCATGTCAATATTTTTTTTTTCGCTACTTTTTTGTTTTAAAGGGGAAAGGCTTAACCCCTTAATCCGAGCTAAGGATCTAGCTGCATGGACAAGAAAGATCTAGGTTTTCACAGACATGTATCATGCAACAATATGCTCCTACATATATACAACTACTTTCGTTATCTAAATGAACTACAAATCCTTCTATTTTTAACAAATCTCACTTAATCTATAAATGTAGAAATATAAATTATGTTTATTTCCCTAATATGGTTAAATAGAGTCCTTTATAAATTAATATTCTTCATTCCAGATTTTATCAATTAGTTTTATATGAATGCAAATAAAATACGTAAAACAAAATTTTAAGACAAAGAAAAATACGACCTAAAATCAATTTTATCTTCAATCTGCTTCATCTTCAATCTGCTCATCTTTATGCATCTTAATTTGTTCTTCAAAGACCTATTAGAACTCAACCAGCAACAGCTAGACACGCAAAATTATCAAATTTCATATTCAAATCTTCTCTTGGTTTTCCTGCAAAAGAAACCCACACTAAAGAAATTCATTCATACATAATTAATCACGCTCATCATCAAACATTACTTCATACATTTCATCATCTCTTTGTTTAAATAATTTAATTCTTTTGCCAGCAATTAAGTTTTTAAGAGGCGTGCCATCTAATTCGCGCAAGGCATACGTTCCATTATCATAGGTTTTGACTACCACATAAGGTCCAAACCAACGTCTTTTAAGTTTCCTACGGGCATCATACTGAGAATCAAACGTACTATCATACAGTAAAACCCAATCATTAACTTGAACCGCCTTTGGCCTTAACCTATGTGATTTATCAAAATACTTCTTATTTTTTAGTCCAGAATCTTTTACTTTAACTATAGCCTCTTCTAAACGTTCATTCCCTTGCTCTAACTGCTGGATTCGCAGAGCTAATAAATCTTCTGTCGACAGATTATCTTCCCATGATAAAGTAGTCCAAGTATCAATTTGTGTATGCACAGGGAATATCGGTTTCTGGCAATACATCAACTCTGCCAGCATATACCCCGTTGTTCTAGTGCAGGTCATTCTATCAGCCCACAACGCAAATGGCAGATAAGTTGGCCAATTCTTAATTTCTCCATTAGAAGCTTTGGAAATTGCTTTTATAATAGGAGAATGCCCTCGCTCAATCTTCCCATTAGCTTCAGGGTTGTAAGCAGTAGTAAGGGCTAAGCGAATTCCATGCCTAGCAAAGAATTCTCTAGCCTCCTGCGCATCTAACTCTCCCCTATCAACCACTACCTTTTCTACATAACCAAATCGTGAAATGACATCCTCAAGAAGAAATTTGCATACATTCAAGGTTGTCTTAGATCTTAAAGCTCGGCCTTCTACATGATTCGTAAGATCTTCACGTGCCAAGACTATATATCTCATCTTATTGATACCTTTGGGCATGGTAACTAAGTCTACAACCCATTTATAATGGATGCATGGTGGATAGGTAGGATGCAACGGATCCCTATGTTTGACTGAGGAATGAATCTGACATACGTCACATGAATTCACATAATTTTTAACAGTAACATAAATCCCTGGCCACCAGTATCCTTCTCTAATTTTTTCATATGTAGCTACAAAACCTTTAGGTCGTGCCCATAAAGTATCATGCATACTCTTCATGACTTGTAACTGAAGATCCTTAGTACCTAGTACTCGTTGTGGCAATCTAATTTTTCCCCTAGCATGTCTCCAAATTAAACCTTCTTTCAGAAAAAAGTTGTAAGCTCTTTTCCTAATATTCCGAAATCTATTTGAAGACCATGAAGGTGCCCTAACCAAAGTACTTAAATACTTTCCAATATCCTGCCACTCTCCTTCGTATTCTTCAATATTAAACTGTTCATATGCGTATGCTTTAGAATCATAATTAATTGCATTTATTTCTAATTCTGTTTCTTCCTCATTATCAAATCTAGCTCGAGAAAGCATATCAGCCACAGGATTAGATTTACCTGCAATATGTATCAAAACAGGATTTATAAACTTGATGTATGAAATCCATCTAAGCATGGCAATGTCGGGTGATGAACAGTTTGTAATCATTCCAATCAGAGGTAGACAATCTGTCTCAACTATTACATTTGCACCTATAAAATATTCTTTATCGGATTTTAATACCGTGATTAAACCCCATAGTTCTCGTTTAATTTGCGGATAATTTCTTTGCGTATCGTGTAAAATCTTGGCTCCAAATCTCACAGCATACCTATTGCCCTCTTCATCGTCCTGACCAATAACCCATCCTATTCCTATAGGGCTCGTATCAACAGTTAAAATGATAGGCTTTTGATCAGTATAATCTACTCGCTTTAAAATAGGAGCTTCAAGAAGTAATTTCTTTAACTTTTTCATAGCTTTTGAGTGTTCTTCAGTCCAAAGAAACTTTCGATTCTTCCTTAGTAGAGCATAAAGACAGTTTGCAACATGTGCATAGTGTGGGATCCAGATGGCATAAAACACACAAGCACCAAGGAATCGTCTTACCTCACTAATATTACTACAGGTTTTAGAAATCTTGTTTATAGCGTCGACTTTAGGTGGATATGGCCTCCGACCGTAATGTCCACATAAATGCCCAACTATAAGTACCTCATTGACACCAAAAACAGATTTCTCAATGGAGAATGTGAGACCAACCTCTTCAAAACTCTGGAAAATCCTTTCACAGTCAGAGATATGATCTACTACAAACTTCCTGCAGCCAGAGGAATCTAAAGTATCATCTTTCGCATTCTCAATACATCCTTTAATAGGAATGTCATCAATAAATGGCATGGCTATATTAGGAATGAAGTCATGTAATACTGAATTCATGGCGTTCATCATATGCCCTACTGAATTAGTAGCTCCTTGCGGCAAAGTGCACATGCGAACTAAGCCTAAAGGAGTTTTCATGGTCGTAATGTCTCTACTTTCAATAGCAAGCTGAAATTGATCGTAGCCAGAATACAAGTCTCCCATTGAGTAAATGGCATGACCAGTGAAGGCTTCAGCGAATTCTCCTACAATGGGCCCAGTACCTACATTCCTAATAGTAACCTTGTTAACAGGTTGTAAATCTTGAATGAACCGTAACTTGCCATTTTTCTTTGGAACAGTAAACCACCTATTTGAGTAGGGTGCAGACGATGGCTCTAAAATTCGAATGTGAATCTTTTCCTTAAGAAGCCGCATTAACTCTGGTAAATGGGCTTTCGGAACAGGTATGGGTCGAAGATTCCATGGAATGTGAGGCACTGTAAAGATGATCATTGGTGGTACAATTTGTGGGTCTGCACAACCTATCTCATGGGAATATAAAGAAAATGCCTTTCCATGATTTCTAATCACTCTTTGAAATAGTTCACGTTCCTCGGGTAGCAAAAAATTTTCATTATTTCCTATCTTGATTAGCTTTAAAGTTTCTTCTGTGAAGGTATGACCTATATTTGTGCGCTCTCTTAAATAAGGATCATTGGTAACTTTCCTAAACTTCTCTTCACTCTCTCGTGGTAATGATTGGGCAATCGGTTTAATTTTCTTATCAACGGTTTTGTATTTTGTATTTACTTTTGCTTCCTTTTCATTACTCATGACAAATTTAATAATCAAATCATATTCTTCAATAGAATTTAAAAGTACAAATCTAAAATTTTCTTTTTCATGCAAAATATTTTGAAGTTCTTCAATCAATGAGTTTGAAGATAAAGTTTCAATTACGGTTTCAATGTGTTCATCAGATGAAATGAATCCTTTCTCTTTATAAAATTTTTCATAATGTTTTATAACTTTTTTAGGAATTTGTTTATAATGACTGAATTGCAAATATGATGAAGGGAAATATAAAGAAAAACTATCTAAAGTATCTACAGATGGGTGCGAGACATCAAACCAAGAACCACTGTTGTCTCTCGCTCAACAGTGGCATCTAGGCAAAATTTTGATCATAATAAGTTCCAAACTCACGAAGAGGCATATGATCTTTACGTATCTTTTCATGAGAACGGATGGGCGTCTTCCTAATTTGCTCCCTATTTCGTACATGGTTTGGGCTGACTATCATAACTTAGAGCGATTGTAGATCATCTTTAGATCTAATTCTTGCGTATGCTGAGCCGTCATCTATTACTTTAGTCTCCATTCTGGCTTCACATATAAATGGTTGACCTAAGATAATTTCATAAGAGCAGTTGTCCTCAATGAAAAAGTGGAATGTCTCAGAGATTCCACCTATCATTAGAGGTATGTTGGCATATGCTCCTAGGAGTGATCCACAACCATTGTCCGCGGTTCGCATTATCCAGCCGTGATTTTTATCAATAGGCCATTTAAACTTATCATATAATCCTTTCGAAATCACATTGATTTCAGACCCAGAGTCAATTAGGGCTAAAGCAGAATATGATCTCTTCTGATCTCCTAAGTTAACTTTAATCTCCAGTGTGCCTCTCGCCCAAAAACTTTTTCTAAAATCACTCTCTGAGTTTTTTGTTTCGTCATCTGGTACAATCGGCCCTAAGAAATTTTTGTTCACATTACAGGTATTATCTTCTTCATCTTCTGAGTCTAAAGAAAGAGATTCATGAATCAAGTGAGTTACATTGGCAACATCTTGCATCTCTACCTCTTGTGACAGAGGGAATCTCTTCCTTTTAATTAGTTTAATAAAATTTTCCTTAACTTCAATTTTTGCTATTGAGAAGATTTGTTCTAAAGTCATTGTTACTGCAGTTTTTAATAAGATATACAATATTTCTTTCGAATCAACTTTTTGTTCAAGTTCAGAAATAAGAATAGCTTTCGGTACTCGTTTTGGTTTCTTTTCTGGTTTCTCTTCAGGTTTTGTTTCAGTTCTAGGAATTTGCTCTACTTTGTCTGATGTTTGAATTGGCTCACTAAACACAGGTTGTTTACCCTCCCTAATTTCTTTTCTTCGCTCCTCATTTGTTTTAGAACTTTCGCCTTGTTCAAACTGAACTCTCTTAGGCTTCGGCTCATCTCTCATCTTACTTCTAGTCATTCTTCTACCTGAATCATTTGTGTCTTGCTCATCATCCCTCTTTCTTTTCTCTTCAACATTCGCAATATGCGAATATATCGAGAATTGATCGACAGGAGAGTTCCACGCAGTTTTCTGCATAATATCATCTCTCGCCTTTATCAAAGCTTCAATTGAGTAGTTCCTCGTTTCCCTTGTTTGTTCGGAATCAGAGTCACTATCAACATATTCTAGTTTAACAGCAGAAGCAGATTTCGAAGACTCAGAAAGGTTTTCATACAGCTTCTGCATCCCTCCCTTTCCCCAATTGGCAGCTAAGGGTAAATGTGTTCTATAGTCGCACAATCGCTTGTCAATATCAATTACAAGTCTTTTCTCTTTCGCATCTTTCAATGCTTCACATGTGTAAGTCAAATGATCTGTGGCATCGCACCAGATACATCTCCTCACATTGGCATTTCTTCTTTCATTGAAATTTCTTTGGTTAAATGCTTGAGGAATCGGTTGAGGAATTGGTTGGGGTACAACTGGAGGATTAGGAGGTATAAAAGGTGGATTAGGAGGTACTAATGGATGATTCGGAGCTACTAATGGTGGATTTGGAGCATTTACTGGTTGAGGATAAATAGTCGGATGAGCTTGCATTGCAGGTTTATCTTGTAGGTTTAAAGCATACACCACATTCTGCAAAGCCGCTACCTCTTTAGACATATTCTCGTGCATATGCATCATATTGTCCAACTTGTTAAACAAAATCTCAAATTGTAACTCGGTTGGTACTCTAGATGTGGATGTTATAGGCTCAACTTTTGAATCTATATGTGTATCCCTAGTTGCCTGAATCGGAGGGAAACTGGAAGATGGTTGA
The DNA here is from genome assembly GCA_020310875.1 of Ceratopteris richardii. NCBI lineage: Eukaryota > Viridiplantae > Streptophyta > Polypodiopsida > Polypodiales > Pteridaceae > Ceratopteris > Ceratopteris richardii. Next base: position 16,812 of record MU260484.1, read on the forward strand.
GACATCGAATCATAAAGGAGTGTTTTACGTTGGATCATGTGAGCAACCGCCTCAACTACAGTTTTCACTACACCCCAGTCATCTGTAAGCCCATATTTCTTTCCCGGTTCTTCAAGCCTACGCTCAACCTCTACCCTTATATCTGGAGTCAAGATTTTAAGGAAATATAAAATGATATCTGGGGTAAGGGCAACTCTATCCTATTCACGTAATTGAGAGAATCTTTTCATAAATTCGCCATGGAGTTGAGTTAAAGAAATGTGAGGCTTAGGAGAACTAATCCATTTCATAAATCCCTCTCTATTATGTTGAGTATAGTCCTCTAAATAAAATTCTTTATGTAGCTCTTTTCTAAACTCATCCCATTCCTTATTGTCATGTAGATCCATAATAGCTTTTACTGTACCTATGGCAAGTCGTCCAAGATAGGATTTCCACTTTGTATCAGGCAAGCCGTGTAACTTGGCTAATTCCTCAAACGTGTCTAAATAATTTGTAACATTCATACCAGTAAATTTCCCTTTATCCTTTAATAACGTTTCAACTACTTTTTGTCCTTGCGTCTTGTGCATCATAGTTTGAAATAGCTCGTCCATTTTTGAAGTTTGTTTTGACCTAGCTTGAACAATTCTAACTATATCCTGAACTTCTTTTGTTACTCTTTCCTTATGTTCAGCTACTAATTCTGAAATTCGGTTAGAGTCCAGTTTGATAAGTTTATACTATGCCAATATGCTTCAAGTAAAGCTATGATTAACGCTTAACCTATGATTAACAAACAGTTGCCTTTAACCTATACCAATAATTTAACCTTAAATAAAATTTTGCACCCAAGAATGTAAGGGTAAACAAATTATACCAACTGCTCGAAGATGAGGCTCAAAACAGTGCTTTCTGTGAAATTCAATACATTTATTGATTTGAATCAAAACCTAAATACATAGTTTGCTAAAAATGGGTGCAAACGTTTTGTGCTTCAATTGTTAATGAAAGGGGTGGCGCGACGAGGTTCTCCTACTTGCCAATCTTTGTGGAGGCGCTCAGGTCACCAGACCAGCCCTCGACACCAAGAAGATTGCAAGCTCACGTAAATGCCACAGCTTCCAGGGATGAAGACGCAGCTGCACTGATGTAAAATCGTATGAATGTATATGCAATGCAAAATTTAAAATTTATACCTGAGGTGCAACACCGTTTGTTCACGTCGGGTTCACCAATGTCGGGTCGTGAGAGATGCTCGGATGGTGGATCAAGTCATCCGCCTAAATCGTTCGGCACACCCAGGGTGTCTGTAGCGGACTTAGGCTTAAGGAAATAAGGGTTCTAATGACAAAACAATATAAATTACCTAATTCTATGACTGAAACTAAAGTTTTCTTACCAAAAGTAAATAGTTTTAACTAGCTATGGACCGTAAGGACGGGCAGCCTCGTACATAGCAACAGCTTCCTGATATGAGATTGAAACTTCCATAATGGGTTCTTCTACTAAACTTTCAGGTAAGCTAGAGGGTTCTGGTCTGTCTAGAGTTGGCGGAACATTTTCAATATTTTCAATATTTTCAATAGTACTGTGCTCAGACTCATGAACTAACTTAGAAGACATCAAGGAAAGTAATGGAAAAACTAAAGAAACAATATGATGCTAAACTGTTTGAATGAATTAATTGATATGCTAATGGTTCTTGATGAAAGTAATGGGAAAGAATATTGTTGCAAAACTGCTTAAATAAATTAATTGATAAGCTAATGGTTCGAATCAATAAATCTAATACAACTAGAAGGCCTAAACAATTGGATAAATGTCTAGTCAATTGGATAGTTGACTAAATGAGAAATAAGATTTAAATGGATCTTTAGGCTGCCGCTTCACTTCAATTGTCTTCACTTCACTTTAATTGATTGTAATCTTCAATGTTTCTGCAAAAAACATTAGGAACATCAGTATATCTTATAAAACATAAAACATACTCACAATCAAATAGCTATGCATGTCACTGGCACACACATGCATACTCTTACATGCACACATCATCTTAAATGCACACGCACTCATCAATCATGCATATGTATACACTCATAGACATGCACATATACTCACATACTCATGCATTCAGATCATCATGCATTACTCTAATAAATACTCTTATTGGCATAAGCATAATTACACATACTCATAACCATGCTAATGTGCTACCTCATATGCATGTTAACACACATCTATATATCTACATCATGTATATATCATGCGTTCTCTTTCTTGCGTCCATTGTATATGCAACTCGAATGGAAATACACTCTTTTTTATGCATACACATGCATACATGTACCCTTATATAACTCATGGATATGCATAAACATTTATGTTTACCTATCTTAATACATGCATATCTAACTTATGTTCATACGTGAACAAATGCATAACATCCTAAGATAAAGTATCACCACTTTTAAACATCCTTCTCATACTCATATGCATGCACATGCACTTATGCCAACATACATACTCTCATGCATACATACCATGCTAACATACATATGTATTTATGCTAACATGCACACACTTTCCACTTACACATATGCACATTTCATATCTTCCTAATTTTCATGCATATGCATACATAGACTCATACACATGCTTTAATGCACATGCATACATGCATTAATTACATACATTCTAACATGCATTCAATCATGCGTACATACATTCATGCTCACATATGCATTTATACTAAATAACATGCATAAACATTTATCCTCATACTAACATGCATACACTCATCTATATGTACATGCACATACATAACATACATGCATATACACACACACGGACATGCATAACTCTCTCTCTCTCTCTCTCTCTCCTTCTCTCTCTCTCTCTCTCCTTCTCTCTCTCTCTCTCTCTCTCCCCTTCTCTCTCTCTCTCTCTCTCTCTCTCTCTCTCTCTCTCTCTCTCTCTCTCTCTCTCTCTCTCTCTCTCTCTCTCTCTCTCTCTCTCTCTCTCTCTCTCTCTCTCTCTGCTCTCTCTCTCTCTCTCTCCCTCTCTCTCCCTCTGTCTCTCTCTCTCTCTCTCTCTCTCTCTCTCTCTCTCCTCTCTCTCTCTCCTCTCTCTCTCTCCCTCTCTGTGCCGATCTCTCTCTCTCTCTCTCTCTCTCTCTCTCTCTCTCTCTCTCTCTCTCTCTCTCTCTCTCTCTCTCTCTCTCTCTCTCTCTCTCTCTCTCTCTCTTTCTCTTTCCTCTCTCTCTCTCTCCTTCCTCTCTCTCTCTCTCCTTCTCTTTCCTCTCTCTCTCTCTCTCCTTCTCAGTCTGCGCGCTGCCACGCCTAGACAGAGGAGGGGAGGGAGAGTGTTTCTCTCTCTCTCTCTCTCTCTCTCTCTCTCTCTCTCTCTCTCTCTCTCTCTCTCTCTCTCTCTCTCTCTTTCTTCTTTCCTCTCTCTCTCTCTCTCCTTCTCTCTTTCTCTTTCCTCTCTCTCTCTCTCCTCTCTCTCTCTCTCTCTCTCTCTCTCTCTCTCTCTCTCTCTCTCTCTCTCTCTCTCTCTCTCTCTCTCTCTCTCTCTCTCTCTCTCTCTCTCTCTCTCTCTCTCTCTCTCTCTCTTTCTCTTTCCTTTCTCTCTCTCTCCTTCTCTGTCTGCGCGCTGCCGCACTCAGACAGAGGAGGGGAGGGAGAGTGTTTCTCTCTCTCTCTCTCTCTCTCTCTCTCTCTCTCTCTCTCTCTCTCTCTCTCTCTCTCTCTCTCTCTCTCTCTCTCTCTCTCTCTCTCTTTCTCTTTCCTCTCTCTCTCTCTCTCTCTCTCTCTCTCTTCTCTCTCTCCCTATCTCTCTCTCTCTCTCTGCGCTCTCTCCCTATCTCTCTCTCTCTCTCTCTCTCTCTCTCTCTCTCTGCGCCGATCTCTCTCTCTCTCTCTCTCTCTCTGCATGCTACCGTGCGCAGTTCTGCAGGGGGAGGGAGGGAACCTCTCTCTCTCTCTCTTCGGTGCTGCAGCGCACAGCGCTGAGGAGGGAGGGAGAGTCTCTCTCTCACACACATCATACACACACACACACACATACATCACATACACACACTTCACACACACATACACTTCACACACACACATACATCACATCACATAACACATACACGCACATACACATAACACATTCACACATAACACAAACACGCACATACACATAACACATTCACACATAACACATACACGCACATACACACACACTACTGCAGGGACTCAGACCAAGCCACGGAATAGGCATGGTCATGCTTTCGGCCGGACAATCATTCATGCAGTAGCATGGGGCATATCAAGATCATCGTACACAGCAGGACATGATGGCTCAATATCCCGAGCACGAGGAGGGTCTAATGAGAAAGAAGGAAAAACAGAAGAAAGTAAAGAGCAGGAGACAGTACCTGCAAAAAACATTAGGAGAAACTTGAGCTCAACACCCATTTAAATACATACACAAGTCCTTCCTAATCCACTCTTTTGGTTTTAACTTTTAATCTACAACCACACTTTAATCTCCTTACTTTCACCACACGTTAAATTGACTTTATATACACAACTCATTTACTCCATTCTTTTAACCTTTTTGATATACACCATTCATTTAAAGTTTCTCTTTAACTTCCTTTAATTGCATCATTTATTCCAACCGCTCTTTCAATCACTTTAGTTACACATCTTCTATAAACCATTCTTTTTCCTAGTACTCATATAGACCACTAGTTATTTATCCATTTAATTTACCATTTTTAATTTAATTAGCCTATATTTCTTATTTTAAATAAATCATTTAATTCAATCTTAGTTTAAGGGTTTAATTAATTAGAACCTTAGTATTTAAAAGCAGACACACTATTAAATTAACAAATTAAACCATAAATTAAATTTGTAGGTTAACCAATGTTAAATTATAGATTAATTTCATTAAATATTAATTGTTTTCAACCCTTCAAACTAAGGCTAATCTTCATTCTTGCACACTAAACCCCTTAAAACCCTTTTGGAATCCTACCATTAGCTCATTAACATTTAAACAAACCCTATCATTAATCCTTTGGAACATAAATAAACTCTAACATGAACCTATTAGAACCTTTTGAGACCCTTCAAATGAACCCTATTGTCATAAATCATATGAACTAGAGTTATATACCCATGTTTCTAGCATGTATAAATATAAATACTCATTAATTAAGTACTCAGGGTAAACCCTAATATGAACATATTTCCTGCTTCATCCTTCATACCTGATAACATTTTCAAAATAGTTAATCCAATTAGCACAACTGATCAACAGTGATATAAAAGAGGTTTAGAATTCACCAATAAATATTTTAATTTTTAGGGCCATCAATTGGAAGATGCAAATCTTCCCGACAGCGGGGTGAGGGGGGGGGGGGGGTTGGCGGGGGTGAGTGGCGAGGGGAGGGGGGGGTTGGCGGGGGTGAGTGGCGGGTTGAGGGGGGGTTGGCGGGGGTGAGTGGCGGGGTGAGGGGGGGGTTGACGGGGGTGAGTGGCGGGGTGAGGGGGGGTTGGCGGGGGTGAGTGGCGGGGTGAGGGGGGGTTGGCGGGGGTGAGTGGGAGGGAGGAGAGAGAGAGAGAGAGAGAGAGAGAGAGAGAGAGAGAGAGAGAGAGAGAGAGAGAGAGAGAGAGAGAGAGAGAGAGAGAGAGAGAGAGAGAGAGAGAGAGAGAGACAGAGAGAGAGACAGAGAGAGAGAGAGAGAGGGAGGGGGATCTGCGGGGGGGGTGGGGGGTTGGCGGGGTGAGGGGGGGTTGGCGGGGGTGAGTGGTGGGGTGAGGGGGGGGGTTGGCGAGGGTGAGTGGCGGGGTGAGGGGGGATTGGCGGGGGTGAGTGGCGGGGGGAGGGGGGGTTGGCGGGGGTGAGTGGCGGGGTGAGGGGGGGTTGGCGGGGGTGAGTGGCGGGGGGAGGGGGGGTTGGCGGGGGTGAGTGGCGGGGGGAGGGGGGGGTTGGCGGGGGTGAGTGGCGGGGTGAGGGGGGGGGTTGGCGGGGGTGAGTGGCGGGGTGAGGGGGGATTGGCGGGGGTGAGTGGCGGGGGAAGGGGGTGTTGGCGGGGGTGAGTGGCGGGGTGAGGGGGGGTTGGCGGCGGTGAGTGGCGGGGGTGAGTGGCGGGGAGGAGAGAGAGAGAGCGATAGAGAGAGAGAGAGAGAGAGAGAGAGAGAGAGAGAGAGAGAGAGAGAGAGAGAGAGAGAGAGAGAGAGAGAGAGAGAGAGAGAGAGAGAGAGAGAGAGAGAGAGAGAGAGAGAGAGAGAGAGAGAGAGAGAGAGAGAGAGAGAGAGAGAGAGAGTGAGGGGGATCTGCGGGGGGGTTGGCGGGGGTGAGTGGCGGGGTGAAGGGGGGGTTGGCGGGGCTGAGGGGCGGGGTGAGGGGGGGGGTGAGGGGGGGGTGGGGGGGGGGGGGGGGTTGGCGGGGGTGAGTGGCGGGGTGAGGGGGGATTGGCGGGGGTGAGTGGCGGGGGCAGGGGGGGTTGGCGGGGGTGAGTGGCGGGGTGGGGGGGGTTGGCGGGGGTGAGTGGCGGGGGGAGGGGGGTTGGCGGGGGTGAGTGGCAGGGTGAGGGGGGGGCGTTGGCGCGGGTGAGTGGCAGGGTGAGGGGGGATTGGCGGGGGTGAGTGGCGGGGGGAGGGGGGGTTGGCGGGGGTGAGTGGCGGGGTGGGGGGGGTTGGCGGGGGTGAGTGGCGGGGAGGAGAGAGAGAGAGAGAGAGAGAGAGAGAGAGAGAGAGAGAGAGAGAGAGAGAGAGAGAGAGAGAGAGAGAGAGAGAGAGAGAGAGAGAGAGAGAGAGAGAGAGAGAGAGGGAGGGGGATCTGCGGGGGAGGGGGGGGGTTGGCAGGGGTGAGTGGCGGTGTGAGGGTGGGGTTGGCGGGGGTGAGTGGCGGGGTGAGGGGAGAGGTTGGCGAGGGTGAGTGGCGGGGTGAGGGGGGATTGGCGGGGGTCGGCGGGGGTGAGTGGCGGGGTGAGGGGGGGGTTGGCGGGGGTGAGTGGCGGGGAGGGGAGAGAGAGAGAGAGAGAGAGAGAGAGAGAGAGAGAGAGAGAGAGAGAGAGAGAGAGAGAGAGAGAGAGAGAGAGAGAGAGAGAGAGAGAGAGAGAGAGAGAGAGAGAGAGAGAGAGAGAGAGAGAGAGAGAGAGAGAGAGAGAACAAATCAACTGAGGTAGCAATGAAAATGAAAGCAACAACTGCTCGGAACACAAATATGTCCCTGAAATGGAACGGGACACTCCTTGAGGCTGCAGCCCAAGGCATCTGAGAGCTCTCCTCTCAATCTCTCTTTCTTCTATCTTCTTCGGACTTCATGCTCGGAGTGCCAATGGGTTCTGACCTTTGTGCTTAGGGTCCACTGCTCACATGCCACAGGAGAAAGAGAGAGGGAAAAGAGAAGGGGTACTACAGATCCCCACACCAAGCTTTTGCACCGTCCCTGGTGCAATTTCTCCCTTATTTTGCTTATTCCAATGAGATCTAGTTGAACTGCAATTACTGAAAAGAAACATGGTATGTACAAGGGGTGGAGAGCTTCCATTTTGTCCTAATTCAGATAGTTCTTCATCCTGGAGATGTTAACCACGGGAATCCTTTTACCCTGCAGATCTTCGAGATGCACTCCGCCATGTGGCAATACTTTGATAACCTTATATGGTCCCACCCATTTAGGTGCCAATTTAGTTGAAATTGCTGGGACTTGATGCGCTAAAACCATGGACCCTTCCTGAACTTCATTGGATCTCAGATACCTATCGTGCAGTCTCTTGCGCCCTTCTTGTGTTACCTGAAGTTTCTGCATTGCCCCTTCTCTGTACTCTTCTAATGCCACCAATCTCTGAATGGGGGGTTCAATTCCAATGGCCCTGATTCCTATTTCCTTCCTGGTAATGAACTCAAATGGGGCCAATGCCTCTTTTCCATATACTAGCCGAAATGGAGTCTCGCCCGTGGTTCCCCTCTTCGTGGTTCTGAAAGCCCAAATTGCACCGATCACTGCTAGCGGCCAGGAGCTTTGATGATCGAAAGATAATTTGCGAAGCAATCCAATCAAAATCTTATTGGAACTCTTTGCTTGGCCATTTGCCCTTGGGTAGTAGGCACAAGATTTTTTATGAAAGATTTTGTACCTGTCAAATATAAACTGGAGCAATTGATTTAAAAAATGTGTGTCCCTATCACTAGTAATTTCTAGTGGGCAACCAAATCTTAAGAAAATACGTTTATACATAAATTTAGCTACTGTTAAAGTTGTGCAGTCCACAGTAGCTCTAGCCTCTATCCATTTAGTGGCATAACATGTGGCCATCAAAATATACTTTTTACCTCCAGGTTGACCAGTTGGACTAATTGGTCCTATGAAATCAAGACCCCATCGTTCAAATGGAAGCCATCCGGTAGATATGACTAATGGTTGGAAATTCAATCTGGTTGGCGCGGGAGCACACCTCTGGCAGATGTGGCATTCTTTAGAAAACTTGATTGCATCCTTGAAAATATGAGGCCACCATAAACCTTTGTGGATAATTCTATGAGCCAATTCTTCCCCCTTTAGATGTCCTTCATTGTGTGCAGCCTCTAGCAGAAGATTTACCTCCTCTGGATAGACACACCTTCTCAATATATCATCGTGACAGTATTTATATAAATTTCCATTTATAAGAGAATATGCTTTGGTTTTCCGGAGCAATCTTCTCTTTTCTACAGGTGTCAAGTGTTCTGGGATCTTTCCAGTAGTAAGAACATGAAGAATTTCATCATACCAACCTGTCCGAATTGTTACTAGGAAGAGATTGCTATCCACCAGTTCGTCATTGATACCTGTTGCCTTCTCACTCATTGTCGTCCTGAACACTTGATCTGCAATGTAGTGCTCTTTTCCTGGCTTAATATGAATATCAAAATTAAATTCTCGAAATAGGAGTAACCATCTCCAAATCCTTCCAGCTACTCTCGGCTTGTTTATCAAATACTTCAAGGGCTGATGATCAGAAATAACAATGAAATGTACACCAAGGAGATAATGTCGGAACTTCTGAAGAGCAAATAGGATAGCCAAACCTTCTCTTTCCGTTGTACTGTTATTTCTTTCAGCTTGGTTGAGTAGTGTGCTGGCATAAGAGATAGGTCTATCCACTTTGTGAGATGATGGTTGAGCTAGAACTGCACCAACAGCATGAAGACTAGCATCTGTATGCACATGAAATTCCAATGACCAATTAGGAACACTTAAAAGTGGAGCAGTACATAGCCTCAACTTTAGTTCACAAAATGCTTTGTCAGCTTCAGCACTCCATGAGAAAGGAACTTTTTTGCTGGTAAGTCTTGACAAGGGTTTAGCAATTTCTGAATACATCCTAATGAATCTTCTGTGATACCCTGCATGGCCCAAGAAACTTTGCACTTCCTTTGGGCTTTGTGGAATTGGCATGGAAAGAATAGCTGTAACCTTTGCAGGGTCAACAGTTATACCTTCAGAAGATACTATGTGACCAAGAAGAGTACCCTTGGTGACCAAAAAGTGACATTTATCAGGATTCAATTTCAAACCTGTTTTGAGACATTGCTCAAAAATTTCTTTTAGATTTTCCAAATGGTCATGGAAATCCTGAATTGCAGCTCTTTTATCTATACCTGAAAATACTGAAAAGTCATCCATAAAAATTCGTAGAAATGTTGTTAACCATTTGCCCAATATCAGATACATCGTTCTATTAAATGAAGCCGGTGCATTCTTCAAACCAAAAGCCATTCGAGTATAGACATAAGTGCCCCAGGGAGTGACAAAGGTTGTTTTGTCCCTATCATCAGGATGGATCACTATCTGATTGTAGCCACTAAAACCATCCAAGAAACTATACAAAGTGTGACCAGCTACCTCTTCAAGTACTTGCTCTGTGAAGGGCTGAGGAAATCCATCTTGAATAGTCACTTTATTCAAAGCAAGGAAATCAACACATACTCTTATTTTTCCACTATTTTTCTTCGGCACAATAACCATAGAAGAAAGCCACCTCGAATGTTCTACTGGCACAATTATACCTGCTTCTTCTAGTTTTGTAATCTCTGCTTTCACCGCCTCTGCATACTTCGGATTGAATCGATATGGCCTACTTCTTACAGGCGCAGCTCCCTCAACCAAGGGTATCCGATGTAATCCAAGCTCTTCTGGTATTCCTGTTAGATCTTTGTAGGACCATGCGAAGACACTTTTGTAAGTAAAGAGAAAAGAAGTTACCTTCTGTAGTAAATTGGGATAATGCCACAACCAGGATGCTAAGTGGACTACTTGAGGGTTCTCTTCATTCCCTAAATTTACTTCTTGAACCAATGTTTCAGGACTGGTCTTGTTTGAGAAATCATCTCCACTATATGCAGGAGTGGATTTTAATTTATATTCTGCAACATGTTCTTCGATCCATCCTTGAGGTATATCTGCAAAAGGAAGATCTTCTCTGCTCTTAAATTCATAACCTTCTCCCTCCGATACTTTTATATTGGTTGCCTCCTCAAAGCTAGTATTTTCTTGCAATTGCTCATTCTCCAATACCTTGTGGTCGTTATTTACCTTATCTGCAACTTCTTCCTCAATTTCATTGATCTCCACTGTGCAACACTCTGCACTTCCCATCATCCAATTTAACAATGTATCATCTTCTTGGGGTATAGAGGGCATTACCTGAGTATCCACAGTATATCTAGTGGTTTTTCCTGAGTAGAATCCCTCTTCCAAATGTAATTGTAGTTGGCTATTGGTGCTTGTTGAAATCCATAGTTTTTTTTCCCCCAATCTTGCAAAGCTTTTGCTTGTCTCAGCCAAGGTCTCCCCAGGAGTAAAGGGTAAGAAATCTCCTGTGGAAGTACAATAACAACAAAATCCAACACAAAGTGGCAACCTTGTACTATCATCCGTACCTTTTCAATAATGCCAAGAGGCGCAACCCGATGTTAATCTACTAGTGTAACTGTAAATGGTGCCATTTTGGTGGGGTCCCAATTCAGTCTCTTCATTGTGAAATCTGGCATCAAATTGATACCAGAGCCTCCATCTATGATCACACCTGTGAGAGTTTCATCCTTTATACAAACAGATAATCTTGAGCTTTGGTAGTCTGCTAAGGGTGCAGGGGGAAAATCAACCATGAAACCATCTATACTAGGTGATTGGACCAAGTGAGCAGAGTGTATAATCTTCAGTAAGTCACTTCTTATTTTTGAATCCATCCTTATAAGTTCATATAGACTAACCTTGTGATGAATACCTTTCAAGATCTGTTCAATGTTTACCTCCTGAGTGTTTTCTTGCAGACTTGTTGGTTGGCCCTTTAGAGAAGTAGTCATCTTATTATAAGCTCCTTCAATTTCTGCTTGGTCCTTCCATCCAGACTCCTTTTCTTCCTCTTTATCCTGAAATCCTTGTTGTTCATCTCTCTGGGTTGCAGCTGCTTGCCTAGCTCTAGTCATCATGGGCATTGCATAGGATGAAACAGCATAAGTCTGAGTGGTTTTTCCTTCTTCGTGTGGAGAGACTGCAATCATGTGAATTGGAGCAGGACGACCTCTTGGGTAATCTTTGGTATAATGATCCTTGGCCTCTGGACAATGTTGACAAGGAGGTGCATCTTCTGGAAGAGAACACCTATTTTGCATGTGGCCGTACTCACCACAACGATAGCACATCAAAGGTCTATTATACCTAGGCTTTGCAGGCCGATTCTCCTCTCTAGCTTCATGACCATCCTTTCCACAAAATTGACAGCTTACCTTGTTAGGGCAATTAGCATTGGAATGTCCATTGTTGTTACAGATCGTGCACCAAATTTGTCTGCTTATATCCTGAGTAGTCCTCAAATCTTGTAACTCACGACGAAGTTGGGCTACTTCGTCATCAGTGCGACAGAGTGGTGGCAAGACCTTCTCTTCTTGTTGATGTTGTTGCATTTTCAATGCTTCCAGTTCCTTCCTCAATTGCCCAATAGGATCCAGGTCTGCAGCATAATTTCTTTGTGTATCCTCTTCAAAATGTTGCCTTGCTTCCTCTATGCGTGATGCCGCTGCAACAAAATCATTGAGGGTTGCATCCAATCTAAGAGACTCACGAAGCTTCTGCTGACATGACCTGGGCAGAGCCTTTTCTATCCACTTTTTAACCAAAAAGTCACCTGGAGCATGTGGCAGACGTGCAACAAGTGCTTTTGTTCTAGTGTGAAGTTCATGAAAGGATTCACCTGATCTTAGCTTCAAATTCTCTAGCTGATCTAGAGCTCTTTCCGAGGAATCACTTGGTCGGAATGTCTGTGAGAATGCCGCCTTCAGAGCCTCCCATGTAGTGAAATGGCCATCTGCATATTGACTATACCATTTATCTGCAAGACCCTCCAATGTGGATGGAAAGAGCGCCAACATTGCATCCTCTCTATGCTGCAGACCTCGCCCACAACATAAAGAGATGAATCTCCTAACATGATCATCAGCATCCTCATAAGCTTGTCCCTTGAAGGTAGGGAATTTGATGTTTAATCTGGAGAGCAAATGAGATAGGTCCTCCATTTGTACTGGTGTTTCTTTGGACGTATCTGAGGAGAAGTCTAGAGTTCTTCTATACCCCTCTTTTGACAATGGTGTCGCACCCAAATCAATAGATAAATTTAGGGAGGGCAGAGGGGAGGTAGACTCACTAGCCATGGTTATTGCTAACTTGTTAAGGCTCCTCCGAACACGAAGAGACTCCTTATCTGCTCGTGTATGGGTCATGTACCTACTTGCCAATGTAATAGGGCAAAAATACCTCTCACAGAAATGCAAGGGTCCCACCGTGCGTGCCAAACTGTAGAGGAGGTACTGGGGTATCCACTTTTTATCAAAAGTAGAGAATAAAGATAAAACACAACCAGTACATCGCCTACTCAAGGGGGGTTCTCTTTAGGGAAGTATACCCTTTAACATTTCTGTGAGCAGGCAGATAACAGGGATTGCACAGAGTGGTAAATACTTTAGAAATTATGAACTACAAATGACCAAGGAAGACCATACACTTCTTGATTCGAATCAGATGATTACAAGATAGGCAAAAGAAATACTCAAAAACTCATGCTCAGAGCTTCACGGCACTCTATGCAGACAAACATAGATCAATGCAAGTGGTGGAGAGTTCTTCTAGAAATAGGGTTTACAATATCATTGCCCCTAAAAAATCCAAGCCACTCTCTTACACTATAGTGCTCATAGCCCTCCACTGAGAAGCCTACCCTCTGTATCCACACTACAGAGTAGCTCCTACAATGGGCTTGAAACCACAAAGTGCAAGAGAGGAGTTCTGCACGTACGTACGCGAACCAATGTAACTCTAAAAAAAAAATTGTACCCCAAATGTGCACAAGTCCATTGTTTTTATAGGTTCCCATAGCCCAAGAGAGCTTTGCCGAATCTTCAATTCCTTTGATCACGTGTCGGTTTATTACCCAAAATTGGGGGGTAGGTCAATTATTCCTTTGATTTGAATTGGATTCACGAAAATAGGTAGTCGCCGTGAATGGTTGGCGGCAACATTTGTTTATCCACTTTTACTTTTTACCCTGCATACCTTTATCTCATACCCTCGTAGGATTGGTACTAATAAATCATTCCCAACAATTTGAACTAGTTTGTCAATCTGTTCAGTGAACTTGCTATAGTGCTCCCAATCATCCTGGTCAAAGGGTCTTTGACCGACCCAATTGGGTAAGTTTTGTATAGGTTGATCAGCTCATTGCTAGAAATCCTCTGACTCCCATCATTGTTCTCTTCTTTCAAGTTAAGGTCATGTTTTTCTTCTCCTTTGTCCTTGTTGAGATCTCATGCCTTTTAGAGCACTTCTGGTCCTTGTTCCCCTAAAAGCCGATTTTAATTTGCTTATAGAATCAGATAGAAATGTTGCCCTTTCCTTGTCTTGGGTGATTGCATTCACGGCTTCTCAGAGTCTAGATCTGCCATTGCTGTTCCAATTGTGTAGGTTTTGACCTCCGCTCCAAGGTTTCGAATTAAGGTGTTCTCTGTGTCACTATCTGTGCGTGTGTGTGTGTGAGTGTGTGTGTGTACGTACGGGGGGTATGTGTGAATGTGTAAGTGTGAGTGTGTGTATGTGGGCGTGTGTGTGATTATGTGGGTGGGTGTGTGTGGGTGTGCGTGTATGTGTGTGTATGTGTTTGAGTGTGCGTGTATGTGTGAGTGTGTCTGTATGTGTGTGTATGTGTGTGTGTATGTATGGGGGTGCATGTGTGAATGTGTAAGTGTGGGGAAGCATGTGATTGTGTGTGTGGTTGTGTGTGTGAGGGGGCGGGGGGCTGCGGGGGCGGGGGTGAGGGGGGGGGTTGGCGGGGGTTAGTGGCGGGGGTTAGTGGCGGGGTGAGGGGGGGGGTTGGCGGGGGTGAGTGGCAGGGTGAGGGAGGGGGGCTACGGGGGACTAGGCGGGGTGAGGGGGGGTTGGCGAGGGTGAGTGGCGGGGGGGAGGGGGGGTCGGCGGGGGTGAGTGGCGGGGTGAGGGGGGGTTGGCGGGGATGAGTGGCGGGGTGAGGGGGGGTTGGCGGGGGTGAGTGGCGGGGTGAGGGGGGGTTGGCGGGGGTGAGTGGCGGGGGAGAGGGGGGGTTGGCGGGGGTGAGTGGCGGGGTGAGGGGGGGGGGTTGGCGGGGGTGAGTGGCGGGGTGAGGGGGGGGGGGGGGGGGGTTGGCGGGGGTGAGTGGCGGGGTGAGGGGGGATTGGCGGGGGTGAGTGGCGGGGGGAGGGGGGGTTGGCGGGGGTGAGTGGGGGGGTGAGGCGGGGGTTGACGGGGGTGAGTGGCGGGGGGAGGGGGGGTTGGCGGGGGTGAGTGGCGGGGTGAGGGGGGGTTGGAGGGGGTGAGTGGCGGGGTGAGAGGGGGGTTGGCGGGGGTGAGTGGCGGGGTGAGGGGGGGTTGGCGGGGGTGAGTGGCGGGGTGAGGGGGGGGTTGGCGGGGGTGAGTGGCGGGGAGGAGAGAGAGAGAGAGAGAGAGAGAGAGAGAGAGAGAGAGGGGGGGGGGGGTTGGCGGGGGTGAGTGCCGGGGTGAGGGGGGGGTTGGCGGGGTTGAGTGGCGGGGTGAGGGGGGATTGGCGGGGGTGAGTGGCGGGGGGAGGGGGGGTTGGCGGGGGTGAGTGGCGGGGTGAGGGGGGGTTGGCGGGGGTGAGTGGCGGGGGGAGGGGGGGTTGGCGGGGGTGAGTGGCGCGGTGAGGGGGGGTTGGCGGGGGTGAGTGGCGGGGTGAGGGGGGGTTGGCGGGGGCGAGTGGCGGGGGGAGGGGGGTTGGCGGGGGTGAGTGGCGGGGTGAGGGGGGGGGGGGTTGGCGGGGGTGAGTGGCGGGGTGGGGGGGGTTGGCGGGGGTGAGTGGCGGGGTGAGGGGGGATTGGCAGGGGTGAGTGGCGGGGGGAGGGGGGGGTTGGCGGGGGTGAGTGGCGGGGTGAGGGGTGGTTGGTGGGGGTGAGTGGCGGGGAGGGGAGAGAGAGAGAGAGAGAGAGAGAGAGAGAGAGAGAGAGAGAGAGAGAGAGAGAGAGAGAGAGAGAGAGAGAGAGAGAGAGAGAGAGAGAGAGAGAGAGAGAGAGAGAGAGAGAGAGAGGGAGGGGGATCTGCGGGGGGGGGGGGGTGGCGGGGGTGAGGGGGGGGTTGGCGGGGGTGAGTAGCAGGGTGAGGGGAGAGGTTGGCGGGGGTGAGTGGCGGGGTGAGGGGGGATTGGCGGGGGTGAGTGGCGGGGGGAGGGGGGGTTGGCGGGGGTGAGTGGCGGGGTGAGGGGGGTTGGCGGGGGTGAGTGGCAGGGAGGGGAGAGAGAGAGAGAGAGAGAGAGAGAGAGAGAGAGAGAGAGAGAGAGAGAGAGAGAGAGAGAGAGAGAGAGAGAGAGAGAGAGAGAGAGAGAGAGAGAGAGAGAGAGAGAGAGAGAAGAGAGAGAGAGAGAGAGAGAGAGAGAGAGAGAGAGAGAGAGAGAGAGAGAGAGAGAGAGAGAGAGAACAAATCAACTGAGGTAGCAATGAAAATGAAAGCAACAACTGCCCGGAACACAAATATGTCCCTGAAATGGAACGTGACACTCTCTGAGGGTGCAGCCCAAGGCATCTGAGAGCTCTCCTCTCAATCTCTCTTTCTTCTATCTTCTTCGGACTTCATGCTCGGAGTGCCAGTGGGTTCTGACCTCTGTGCTTGGGGTCCACTGCTCACATGCCACAGGAGAAAGAGAGAGGGAAAAGAGAAGGGGTACTACAATAGTGAAGAATGGGGATTTACTCATGTTTGTAGTTATGACCCATCTTCTCATAAATAGTATACGTCTTTAGTAGACTTAGATGTTTGGTACTTTGATAGTGGGGAAACTAGAGAGATTACCTTGCAACACAATTTCTTCAGTTCAGTTGAGCCTACC
Organism: Ceratopteris richardii; assembly: GCA_020310875.1. Lineage (NCBI taxonomy): Eukaryota > Viridiplantae > Streptophyta > Polypodiopsida > Polypodiales > Pteridaceae > Ceratopteris > Ceratopteris richardii. The sequence goes on from MU260484.1 coordinate 33,202, forward strand.
CCTAGAGGGAATACTATCACATGCGAGTAATATTGATGGTATTTCCTTCACATTGTTTTATGCTTTGTTTGTGCCACAAATCAAGAAAAATATATTGTCAGTTTGAGCATAAGCCAAGATCAGCTTGGTTGTCAAATTTGTTGATGACAGATGTAGAGTTCATGATCTGTCAAATGGCGATGTTATTATTGCTTTTGACATTTTATGTTGTGGGCTTTATACGCTCATAGACTATGCAAAATCTATGAATGATTCAACATGGAGAGTTCAAGATTCCCAGGCTATCTCACAAGCAAAGCTTTGGCGTGCATGCTTTGATCATCTAAATTTTGCTAGTTTGCTACACCTACAAAAATTTGAAATGGTGTCCTCTCATCCCAAAGTTGAGGCACCTAGTAAAAATGGCTTTGAAGGCTGTATTTTGGAAAAAATGCAACGTTCCTCCTTCCCAAAAGATGGTTCAATATGAGATACTAAAAAATAATAGCTTGCTCACAATCATGTCTATGATCCTATGTAGATACCTTCTTTTGGGAACTACCTTTACTTCGTGACTTTTATTGATGAATTTTCCAAACATTGAAAACAAAGTCTGAAATTTTGGTTTTGATTGAAAATTTGTCAGCATGTAAAATGGGCACACTCCATTCTGATCGAGGGTTGGAAATACTTGTGTCTTCTCATTTTAATGCATTTCTCATTGTAAGTGGGATAAAACAATAATACATAAATATGGCCCCAAACAATAATACATAAATATGTACTCAAACAATAATACATAAATATGTACCCAAACATGATGAATACATAATTTTAGAATTCGGTCAAATCAGTCCCTTTACGAAAATGGGCCATGACATGTGGAAGGTCCTGGAAAAGCAAGCTGTCTCTGCAAGGTCAATCATAATTACATTTGAGCTTCTATTTTTGTAGCATTGGTATGACACTTTGAGAATCATTGAAAAAAGGGAAGTTCAATCAATGTATGAAAAAGACAAATCCAATCCATACAACAGAAACAAGAGATGCAAATGACAACCTACTCCTACTAAAGTATCTTCCTACAATGGCCGAGAGAAAGTCAAGAGCCAATTAGTTTGCAACATAAAGATGATTTTACTCATCATCTCTGATAAAGAGTCAATCTTGCTCTTTCAAGGCCTACCCATTTCAAACCAATCCTCTCATCATCTCCGATTATGTGTCAATCTTACTCTTTTCAAGTGTACCCACATTGAGTAGCCTTTGGCCTATGCAATTCAAACCAATTGTCTCATTTGTCTTTAGGGTGTACTTTCTCCACTTCTACCTTAGAAGGCCTTCGGACTCTGTAATTGTAGCCGTGTTAGAAATCTGACCTCTCTTTTGTGGCTATGGAGAGTCCTACGTCTGTTATTTTCTCCCCTCCTCTGAGTGGTGTGGTGAACGTACTCATGTATAGATTTCTGTAGGTGTAGCAAACTAGCATAACTTAGATGACAAAACCATGCATGCCAAAGTTTTGCATCCACGATAGCTTAAGAATCTTGCACTACACATTTTGAATCATTCACAAATTTGGCATATTCTATGAGCTTATACAATGTTTTTATGTTTTGGTAGTGATGTGTGTGAGCACACTTAGGATCGTCAGGCTGCTTTTTTATCTTTTTAGGAGGTTTTTCCCCCCTACATGTATATACACCTATAATCCTAATGGGTCACTTATCTCTGTATAATCACTTGGTAATACATTTAGTATTGTGTGTTGTGTTCCAAGCTTCTTCTTTTTACTCGTGTTGTTTACGTGCTTCCACAGATACCAAACTCTAACAATTGGTATACGACCAATTAGTCATTACATCTAGGGCGTGATTGACACCACTCTAGTCATAGTCTCATAATCGCATGAAATTTAGTGGGCTACTCAAGGTGATTAGAAGTTCAAAAGAGCTTCGTTCTACCATATCGAAATTTTGATCTCCGCTCGTTTTGGCATTTGAATGCACTATCACAATGCTTATGCAAGCAATTTTGTCCTTTTGTGCCAAGCTTATATACAAGTTTTGGTTCACCTGTACAAGTGCCTCAAAGCTTGCTATAGGTATAGTAGAGCTCAACAGAGTAGTTATATCCAACGTTTTGAGATATAATCATCTTTCGACATTAGGGTATTTTAGTCAGTGGACATCATGGCTGAAAGCAATGATGTATTCCATATGTTGCCTATTGTGGACAAGTTGGATGGTATCAATTACCCATTATGGTCATATATTATGCATCATGTATTGGTCGCAAAAGGACTATGGATTATTGTTGCAAGGTGTTGAAAAACGACCTACTACTCTTGCAAATACAATTATTGAAGGTGATGTAGATATCATTGAAGATGAACATCTTCAAATTCTTGTTCGTGTTGGAGTTCCTATTGCACCTACTGTAGAACAACTTCATTGGGATGGCTGAGATGCTCAAGCACATGCATTGATAGCTTTGTCTGTCAAACATGCCATTACCCCTCATATTCGTTCTTGCAAAACAACAAAGGATGCTTGGGATACACTTAGCACTTCATACCAAGAAAAAAATGAGGCTTGTGTTGCTTACATCCAAAAACAATCAGAGAGAGCATATGAATGAAGGATATTCTATGGGTAGTTTTTTCACAAAGATCAAAGATTTGAAGGAGTAGTTGTTTTCTACTGATGAAGTATTGCCAGATAGTTCACTTGTGCAGACCGCTCTTAATGTTCTTCCAGATTCATATTAGAGTTTTCTTCTACTCTTCAATTGATGATGAAAGGAAATCCAAATGCCTTAACATTTGAGGACTCAGTCTCTATTTTATTGCAGGAAGACTAATATAGGCAAAGGAAGCCCATTATGCGTGTTGTTGATCAAGCTTCCTTAGCTAGTCAAAAGAGCAACTGTGAATGGAGCTCATCTACTAGTAAGCAAAATGTGCTAATTTTGCACAATGAAAAAGGGAAGACAAAGAGGAGAAGAAAACAGAAAAGTAGAAACATTTCAAATATTGTAAAGGAAATGATCATGTCATAAAGAGTTATCCAAAACTCGATACAAAAGAGGCAAAGAAGAAAGAGGCTTGAATGGTTGTTGTGGAGGCTTCTACACCCAAAATAGAGTCTACTAATCTTGTGCATAATGAAGAATGGGGATTTACTATTGTTTGTAGTCATGAACCATCTTCTCATGAATAGTATATGTCTGTAGTAGACTTAGATGTTTGGTACTTTGATAGTGGGGCAACTAGACATATTACCTTGCAACACAATTTCTTCAGTTCACTTGAGCCTACCCCTAGAGGGACTACTATCACATGTGACTACTACTGATGGTATTTCTTTCACATGGTCCTATGCTTTGTTTGTGCCACAAATCAAGAAAAATACAATATGAGTTTGAGCAATAGCCAAGATCAGCTTGGTTGTCAAATTTGTTTGTGACAGATGTAGAGTTGATGATCTATCAAATGCTGATGTTATTATTGCTTCTGGCATTTTATGTTGTGGGCTTTATAAGCTCATAAACTATGCAAACTCTATGAATGATTCAACATGCAGAGTTCAAGATTCCTAGGCTATCTCACATGCAAAGCTTTGGCATGCATGCTTTGATCATCTTAATTTTTCTAGTTTCCTACACCTACAAAAATATGAAATGGTGTCCTCTCATCCCAAGGTTCAGACACCTAGTAAAAATGCCTTTGAAGGCTGTATTTTGGAAAAAAATGCAATGTTTCTCATTCCCAAAAGATGGTTCAATATGAGCTACTAAAAAATTACAGATTGCTCATAGTCATGTCTATGATCCTATGTAGATACCTTCTTTTCGGAACTACCTTTACTTCCTGACTTTTGGTGATGAATTTTCCAAACATTGAAAGCAAAGACTGAAGTTTTTATGTACTTCAAAGAGTTTTTGGTTTCGACTGAAAATTTGTCAACATGTAAAATGGGCACACTCCATTCTCATCAAGGGGGGAATACTTGTCTTCTCATTTTAATGCATTACTCACTATAAGTCGGATAAAACATTAGTGTAGAGTTTCATATAAGCCGCAATAGGATCGAGTTGCTTAAATAAAGAGCATGTCTCTCATGGAGGTGGTGAGGTTTATGGTAAAAAATGAAGCTTTACCACATAGCTTCTAGCTTCAGGTTGTTATGTGTGTAGCATGTTTGCTTAAGAGGTGTGCCACCAAAGCATTCCAGTCTATCACTCCATATGAGGCTTCGCATGGTTGCAAGCCATCATTTGCTCATCTCTATGTCTTTGGTTGTTTGGCATATGCATTACTACCTCAACAACAATGCAAAAAATTGGATGATAAAGTAGTGAAATGTATTTTTATTGGGTACAACTCTGAAAGCAAAGCTATTAGCTGTATCATCCACAGACTAAACACATTTTGGTTAGTTGTGATCTTGTTTCTCGTGGAAGATGCAATTCAGCCATTACTTTGATGTACTAAGGAGACATCGATTAGCTCCAAAAATGTATATGACACCTTGTTGCCTCTTTTTACAGGTGGACAATCAAGTGCTAGTCCAAATGAGGCAATTTCTTAGCCTTTATAGATTTTACATGATGAGGCATATCATTCCATTTTTTATACAAATTTACATGATGCACTTGTTGATGAGAGTTGTGATATAGAGGAGGGGAAAACTATGCCTAAATGGCTGGTGCAGACTTTGCGAGATAGCAAATTATATGCACCATTGTCATATCATACCTGCTCACGATCTCATAGTGCTTTTTTTTTGCATCAGATTGCTATGCTATGGTTTTCTCTAGTCTTTGTGATGAGAATCAGCCTATTTCTTTTGATGAAGCACAAACTTTAGAAAATTGGATGGATGTTATGCAATCAAATTTGATGCTATTATGAAGAATTGAACGAGGTCTTTATGTGATTTCCTCCTAGCAGAAAGGCCATTAGCATTAAATGGGTATACAAGTTGAAATCTAAAGCTGATGGAACAGTTGAGAGGTACAAATCTAGGCTTCTTGCAAAAGATTATGCTCAAGAAAGAGGCATTGATTTTCATGAGCCCTTTGCACCCACATGTGGAATGGCTATCATTTGTAGAATTTGTGGACGTATTATGGTTGTAATGTACATAAGTTGGACACTCAAATTATACTCTTGAATGGTAACTTACATGAAGAGATTTTGTGCAGAATGGGCATGAAAACAAAGTGTGCAAGTTGAAAAAGGCATTATATAGTTTGAAGAAAGCACCATGTGCTTGGTATGAAAAGATACATGCCTACTTGATTGCACATGGTTTTGAAAAGAGTCCAATTGAGATCACCTTATATGTTAAGCTTGCAAATGATGTGCTTATGATCGTTGTTGTCTATGTTGATGACATGTTGCTCAATGGTCTTAATGAGAAGCATATTGCTGATTTTAAGGCTGATTTTCATGCCTCACTTGAAATGTCTGATTTGGGTCATTTGCATCTTTATTTGGACATTCATTTTATGCAAGTTGATTATTGACATATTACTGTAGCATTTTGGCCTTGAAGATTACAAACCTATTGCCACACCTATGGAAATAGATTTATGATTGACTCCTCATTATGTTGGAGATGCATTTGATGTTGTTCTCTATAAGCAGCTTGTTGGATGCTTGATTTACTTATGCATAACTCGGCCTGCTATTGAGTTTGTTGTCTCACATATGAGTAGATTTATGCATTGCTCAGGTGCCAAGCATTGGTAAGCGGTTACGCGCATCTTTCACTACTTTAGTGATACCCGGCTACTTTGATTGTTTTGGCCCAAGGAGGGATCACTACCGCCACAATTACATGTTTTTTCAGACTTTGACTAGGCTCTTTGCTATGACACTCGTGTGTCCATTAGTGGTTTTTGCTCATGCTTGGAAACTCATGCATATCTTGATTGAGCAAGGACCATCCTATTGTGGCCACTTCTAGTTGTGAGGTTAACTATAGGGAAGCTTTCACAATTATTATTGAGTATGTATGGCTCAAACGCCTTTTGTCTGATTTGGTTGTTGGTCAGTCTTCTTTGTCCATAATCTTTAGTGAGCGTCACAGTGCATGGAAATTGCAAGGAACTCAGTGTTTCTCGCTCCCATAAAGCCCATTGAGGTGCATTATCATTATGTCAGGGAGAGTTTCTCTGCTATGGAGATCAGTTTAGCATATGTACCCACATAGGAGAACATTGTAGACCTTTTCACAAAGGCTCTGCCTCTCAAGAAGTCTGAAGCTTTCTACAAAGCTTTGGGCTTACTTCCTTTTCTGGATTGATCTCTTTCCACATAGTTTGGCACTTCCTTATACATGAGTGACAACTCCTTGTTCATCGCATCACTCCCAAGGTGGATTTGTTGATATATTTTGGTAGTGATATGTGTGAACACACTTAGAATGCCGGGGCACTTTCTTCCCTCTATAGGGGTTCGTTTTCCCATGGATTGTATATAGACCTATAACCCTAGCAGGTCAGTTATCTTTGTACACTCACTTGTTAATACATTCACTATTGTATGTTGTGTTCAAAGCTTCTTGTGTTGTTTGTGTGCTTCCATAGACATTCTCCAACATACAACCCATGACATAAGATTCCAGAAGCAATAATAACATCACCATTTGAAAAATCATGGATTGTACATATGTCATCAACAGATTTGACAACCAAGACTATCCTTGCTAATGCGAAAAGTGACAAGAGATCTTTCTTGATCCCTAGGATGAACAAAGCATGTGAAAATGTGAAAGAAGTATCATTAATACTAAAAATGATCTTCTCAAATCCTATTACAAGATAAGCGGAGTTGTTAGTGCATGTGACACTATTCCCCATAGGCACAGGTTCATGTAAACTACAGAAACTGCACTAGAGTTTATATGTTTGGTTGCACCACTATCAAAGTACATGGCTTATGGGAGGATGGTTCATAGCTTCATATAGTATTAAATGCCCATTGTTCATTATGAACAAGATAAGTAGACTCTCTTTTAAGTGTATAGGCATCTACAACAACCACTCTATCCTCTTTCTTCTTTGCATCTTTTGCAGCTAGTTTTGGACAACACTTTATGAAATGATGATTTCCCTCAATGTAATTGCAAAATTATTTTTAGTTTTCTATTTTCTTCTCTTTTTTTTCTTTGTTCTTCACATGTGCAACATTAAAAAATTTCTATTTACTAGTAGATGAGATCCATTTACCTTTTCCCTTCTAACTAGCTAAGAAAGCTTGATCTACAACATGCATGATATACTTTGAAGAGTAAAAGCAAAACTCTGATATGAATCTAGAAGACCATTAAGAAGAGTTTATATAAGTGAACTATTTGGTAAAAATTCATCAACAAAATCAAATGATCCTTCAAATATTTGATCTTTTTCCAAAAATTGTCCATGAAATCTCCTTCGTTGATGTGGTCACTCTCAATTGTTTTCAAAAGTAAGCAATGCGAGCCTCATTTCTTGCCTGACATAAAGTGGTAAGTGCATCCCAAGCATCCTTTGCTATTTTGCACGAGTGAATGTGAGGGATAACGGCATGTTTGATAGACAAATCTATCAATGCATGTGCTTAACCATCTTTACCATCCCAACAAAGTTGCTCTAGAATAGGTGCAATAAGAACCATATCACAAAGAAGAATTTGAAGATCATCATCATCAATGCCATCTTCATCACCTTCAATTATTTTATTTTCATGTGTAGTAGAACATTTTTCAACACCTTGCATAATATTCCATAGTCTTTTGCTACCAATATATGACACATCATATGCATGGGTAATTAGTACCATCAAACCTATCCTTAATAGCCAACATACAAAATACATCATTGCTTTTAGCCATGGCCACTAACTAAAAACCCAAATGTAGAGAAATGAGTGTATGTCAAAAATTTCAACAAAACTACCTTGACAAGCTCTGCTAAACTTGCAGGAAACTTTGAGATGCTTTTACTAGAAAACCAAAACTTGTATATGTGTTTGGAACAAAAGGAAAAAATTGCATACACAAGGACTACAATAGTGCATTGAGAGTCTGAAATGAACTTAGATTTAAATTTCAATGCCATGCAGTAAAGCTATGTTGAACTCCTAATCAGCCTGAGTATGCTCACTAGTTTTTGTGTGATTCTAAGACTGTGACTAGAGGGGTGTTGACGACACCCTAGATGAAGCGACGACCTGCTCTAATAACAATTGTTGGAGTTTGAGTTCCACAAAGCACATGAATAGAACAAGGAAAAAGAAGAAGCTTCGAGCACAACACAACACTCAATGAATTACCAAGTGAATGTATAAGAATAAGTAACATTTTAGGGTTATAGATGTATATATAAGTTGATGAAAAAAACCTCCTAAAGGGGGAAAAATTGTCTAGACGGTCCTAAGGGCATTCACACACATCACTACTGAAATATATCAACAATGTTTTTTATCAATATCAGAGAAACTAACCACAATAGTATAGGAGAACCCCACAATGTAATTTTTTCCAACATTCGAGTTAAGTATCAACATGCTTAGGAATTTAACTAAAGATGACAATAGAAAGCCTCAAACTCCTTGCAGACTTCCAAAATATATTTGCCTATGATTGCAAAAAATTTCAAGGCCTTCACCCTCAATTTTATCAACATCACATCTTATTGAAAGTGGATGCTATTCGTGTACCATAGCAAAGGTACAAATGAATCCATATTATGCTAACCTTCTTAAGGGAGAAATAGATAGATTGCTAAAAGTTGGATTCATAGTCCTTATTGAAAACTCAGAGTGGCTATCTCCTATAGTTATCATCCTAAAAAATAAGCATCTTAGAATCTATGTCAACTACCGAAAACTTAATGTTGTTACCATTGTTGATCCTTTTTCACTACCATTATTGGATAGAATGTTGTATGAAGTCATAGGATGGGAAATGTATGCATTCATGGATGCATATAGTCGTTATAATCAAGTTCCTAATATGGAATGTAATATGCCCATAACTACATTCATTAGCAACAAGGGAGTATATGCGTGCAAAGTGATGTGGTTTGAACATAGGAATGCACCTTGCAATTTCCAACGATGAATGAATTTGTTTTTCCTCTACCTTACAGATCTCTTAAAGATCTTTTCATGTGTTATTTTTTAGATACAAGAATGCATGTCTATAGTATCTTCAACTCTGCCTTTAATGTTGTTGATCAATTCACCTTTGTTCAAATATTGCTAATTCATTTTTTGCCATCACGTTTGATAATTGCTAGGCCTTGTATTCTCTAAGGAAACTATTGAAGTGGATCTCGATAAGATCAAAATAATACAAGAGGATCCATCCCCCAGCTCCCATAAGGAAGTAGAGTGGTGTTGGAAATTTAGTAGGCCCATAACTAATACCACACGTCCATGGCTCCCAACAAAGTTTCTCTACAATATGGCAGTAGGAACCACAACAGGAATAGGAATTTGAAGATCATCATCTTCAATACCATATTCATCACCTTCAATAATTGTATTTACAGGTGTAATAGGACATTTTTCAACACCTTACACAATATTCCATAGCCCTTTTGCTACCGATTCATGATGCATCATATATGTCTGTGCAAATGTGTGATTAGTACCACCCAACTTATCCTCAACAATCAACATATGGGATACATCATTGCTTTCTGGCTAGTGACTAAATAACCTAATGTAGAAAAATGATTGTATCTCAATAAGTTGATAAAAACACCCTGTCGAGATTTGCTAATCCTGTAGTAGGCTTCGAGATGCTTGTACTAGAAAACTAAAACCTATATATATGTTTGGCACAAAAGAAAAAAATCTCCTACACATTCATTTTGGTATTGCATTTGGAAGCTGAAAAGAGCTTAGAATAAAATTTTGACATGATAGCGCGAGGTGGTTTTGAACTCTAAATGGCCTTGAGTATGCCCACCAATTTTTGTGTGATTTTGAGACTGTGATTGAAGGGATGTCGATGATGCCGAGGATGACGCGGAGACCTACTCTCATAGGAATTGTTGGAGTTTGAGGTCTAATGAAGCACAGGAACAACACAAGAAGGAAGAAGAAGCTTGGAGCACAACACAATACTGTATGTATTACCAAGTGAATGTAAAAAGTTAAGAGACGCATTAGGGTTATAGGTTTATATACAAGCCGGGGGAAAATACCTCCTAAAGAAGGAAAAAGTGCCCCGCTGTTCCTAAATGTGTTCATACACAAGATTACTGAAATATATCAACAACACAAATATTAAATCACACACACAAATTGAACCCCTTTCACGTTGGGTTCAAGCTTGTTGAAAATAAGTAGGCCCGTACACAAGGTGCAAATATCCAAGTGATTTAGTCTAATATATTAAGATACATTCATGAAGATGAAGGCATTTATTTATCATTCATTATTGTATTACCAATCTAATTGCAATGTTTTCTTACAAATTTCTTTAATCAAGTTTTAAATTGAAGTAAGTGGAATATATTTTCAAGGGATTTCAAAGGAAGCTTTGTGATTGATCACTTAATTTTATGTTAAAAATTTATTATTAAAATTCGACCTGTATATATGAATTCGAAGTTGCATTAAGATTCAGAACATCTTCACTATCAGAGTGGTCAATATCAAATATGAATCCAAAGTCTCATTAAGATTCAGAACGTCTTCGACATGAAAGTGGTGTAGATAATCCTTGATTTATGAATGTACATGCAATCTATACTTATTCAATAAACAAAACCTGAACTCTTAGATCATCATCGATGCCGTCATATTGATAAATACAACATAAAGATTTTCAATCTTCTACCGATGCTTTCACTATGCTAATACGATTGATGTTTCTTGAGAGATATACACATCTTTTCTGCATTAAAAACGGGTACCACCAATTGCATAAAAGAGCTTCGTCATACGTATGAGATGAGGTAAAATATAACATTTCAAGAAATATGCAAATGAAGAATCCGTGTTGATGCTAAATTAATCCGCACCTTAAAATCAGCACGTATATATACACAGACACACACACACACACACACACATATATATATATATATATATATATATATATATATATATATATATATATATATATATATATATATATATATATATATATTTTTTTAAATCGGATAAAGTACAGGTCAAGGGTTTTAAAGATTTTTCACAAGAGAGTCCTCTGTCAATTCAACACGAAAACAACCACTCGAAACTTGAATAGCTTGCGCTAAAAGTTTTGTTGCAATATAAATTATAAAGCTATTAGGTAATTCCCGGGTACATCCCGCGCATAGTGATGGCCCCGCCATAGCATCATGACTGGCATGAGAAAGCCATCATCCCTCAAACGCAAGCTCCATCGCTGCCTTCATCATCATTCAAAAAAGCTGGTTGTGCGACCATGCACTTCTCCTTGCCTTTACGGTTTTAAAGTCGAATCATCACTGAGCCTTAACTACTTAATGCGTTCTTGGATTTGTTGGAGAAGCTCATGTTTCTGCATGATAGTCCTTCAGTGTACTGATGTATGCGTCGTAAACAGTCATAAAAAAGAACAAAAGATCTACACGTAACGCAATGCTGGTTCACTTTTGTCTTAATAACAATTGAGAAGCATAATATGATGTCGCTTTCCAATCTGCCCAAAACAGACTCATTTCGACCGGTTGTTTGTTTTGTCATTATGTGTGGATACCATTCTAGGTTGAGTAAGGACATGATCTCTCTCTCTCTCTCTCTGTGCAGATTGACATATGCCCTTCTCCATTCAACTACGACAAACTGTATCTAGACACTCTGTTTGGGTAACAGAATGCTTATGGAAAAATTCTAGGTACGCAGCCCTCGGCTGTGCATGTTGGGAAAGATGGATGGATGATCCAAGAGACTGAGTAGGTACTGCTAAACGTGCTTTGTACCAGCCCTCTTATGCTTTAGACTTGATTAGTAGACTTCCATAGCATTCCAATGACACCAAGAAATGACCTATGTCCTTTGGAAATAATGTGTGCAATGATTGAATCAAAACACATAAATTTGGAAATCACAAACTCAAGAAAACCTTCTATTTATGTCTTGACACGTGCTGAATGTTTTGCTCAGTGTGACCAGCACAATAGCAATTGATAAAATTCCTTCTAGGGGTATTTAATTAGCTTAGTAAGCTACTATTTGCAAGTGGAATGATGTAAAAAGATAAACTATGCTAAGAGAAATCAATTTAGCAAGATTAGCTATACCCCTGACTTTTTAGGACTGTAGCAGAAATAGACCAGTGAGCACCGCGATTACAGTAGAATGAAGCTCGGGAGTGAAGTGATTTGCCCGCGACTTTTTCATATCCATTTTTATAGGAAATGACTAAAAATTTGAATTCAAATTCAAACTTTTGGCTCCCTATGATCAAGCTCCTAAATGCTTGGAGATATACTCTCAATCAAGTGAGTTACTTTTTCCATGAATCACTTAGGTAGGTGATTACAAAAGATTCTAAGTCAATTTGACTTTTACAATCAGATAAAGTGGTAATTAACCACTAGCATATGTTCTTATGATTCTTCATGTATGTAGGGTCTTCATTATATCTTCCAAGCCAAATGTGTAGGCTTGTGATTTACACCAACAGTGCAGGTGAACTTACAGAGAGAGAGAGAGTCTTCATACGTATCAGATGAGGTAAAATATAACATTTCAATTACTAATGCAAATGAAGAATCTGTGTTGATGCTAAATTAATCGCCATCTTAATTTCAGCACGTATATACACACACACACACACACATACACACGTATATATATATATATATATATATATATATATATATATATATATATATATATATATATATATATATATATATATATATATATATTCTAAATTGGATAAAGTACAGTTCAAGGGTTTTAAAGATTTTTCACAAGAGAGTCCTCTGTCAATTCAAAACTTGAATAGCTTGCGCTAAAACTTTTGTTGGAATAAAAGTTATAAAGCTATTATGTAATTCCCGGGTACATCCCGCGCATAGTGATGGCACGGGCAGTTCCCAAGACAGCCGCGATAGCATCATGACTGGCATGAGAAAGCCATCATCCCTCAAACGCAAGCTCCATCGCTGCCTCCATCATCATTCAAAAAAGCTGGTTGTGCGACCATTCACTTCTCCTTGCCTTTACGGTTTTATCAGTGAGCCTTAACTACTTAATGCGTTCTTGGATTTGTTGGAGAAGCTCATGTTTCTGCATGATAGTCATTCAGTGTGTTGATGTATGCGTCGTAAACATCATAAAAAAGAACAAAAGATCTATAGGTAACGCAATGCTGGTTCACTTTTGTCTTAATAACAATTGAGAAGCATAATATGATGTCACTTTCTAATCTGCCCAAAACAGACTCATTATGTGTGGATACCATTCTAGTTTAAGTAAGGACATGATCTCTCTCTCTCTCTCCCTCTGTGTAGATTGACATATGCCGTTCTCCATTTAGCTACGATAAATTGTATCTAGACACTCTGTTTGGGTAACAGAATGCTTATGGAAAAATTCTAGGTACGCAGCCCTCGGCTGTGCAGGTGAACTTACTAAGAGAGAGAGAGAGAGAGAGAGCATGGACAACTTAACTACACAGACCCAGACACAGAAAATTCTTCGTTCTGATCTGGCGCTTACAGACCTGAAAAGAATGCTGGCAGAGTTCACCAGAGAGCGCAATTGGGAGAGCTTCTAGAGCCCGAGAAACCTTTAAGAGAGAGAGAGAGAGAGAGAGAGAGAGAGAGAGAGAGAGCATGGACAACTTAACTACACAGACACAGACACAGAAAATTCTTCGTTCTGATCTGGCGCTTACAGACCTGAAAAGAATACTGGCAGAGTTCGCCAGAGAGCGCAATTGGGAGAGCTTCCACAGCCCGAGAAACCTTCTATTAGCTCTTGTATTACATTCTTATCTCTAGAACATTGTGTATATCTATATGTTTCTGGAGGAAGTGAGGGAAGCATACTATACGTAGAATGTAAAGAAATATATAGAGACTGAAAAAAAACCAGTTCTTCTCCTGTATAACTGTTCGCTTCTTCTATTTTCTACGTCATTGTTGTGTGAGTCTGGAGCATGACCTCCCATAAAGAGTAGATTGAAAGGCAAGTGTAAACATTCTGCTCATTGTAAAACTTGGGTTCTGGATGCTGCAGGTTGGTGAGGTGGGGGAACTGTCAGAAATATTTTAGTGGAGAGGCGAGGTACCGCCAGGATTGCCTGATTGGAGTGCGGACGAGAAAGAGCATTTAGAGGAGGACTTGTCGGACGTTCTCCTGTATTTGGTCCGTCTGGCGGACGTGTGCAATGTAAATCTTGGTGAAGCGGCGCTGGAAAAACTGAGGAAGAAGGCTTCGAAGTACCCTGTTGATGCAACGAAGACCAGTTATGGTAGTTAGCTGACAGCTTTCGACGATGATGCTGGAAAGACAACGGCAGATACTAATCGTAAATTGCCAATCGCTTGACGATGTCCGACAGATATACACACTATATTATAGATATGTTTTGCTGCTATATGCATGAATTGTACATTCGAGATAGACAACTTATTAAGCATTGAATCGCTTTGCATTGTGCAGACTTCAAGCCCCGGCACCTCCTCTTCTCTTTCGCTGTTTTGATGTTTCTTTGTATTTAATTCGTGATCATTTGCATTATAATACTTGCAAAATTGTTTCTACTTTTCAGTTTCCTTGTCATCTTTATCTTTGTTCTTTGATCATGCAATATTAGCAATTTTTTGCTTACTAGTAGATGACTCCATTTACCTTTTCCCTTCTGACTAGCTAAGAAAAGCTTGATATGCAACACACATAACTGACATGTTCTGCCTAGGTTGTGTAGAGAGTACATGCGGGGAAGCAAAATGAAAAGAAGAGTGTACTCACAAAACAAAGAGTGTGTGAGACTCAAAATGAGTAGACCATGAAATGGGTAAACTCATGTGGATTAAAAATGAGCTTGCCAAGAGCATGGAGTAGGCTCCTCAAGCTTCTAACCAAGTACAAATGAGGGGAGAGGCCCTCCTTATATAGATTTGGGAGGGGCTCTCAAAAGTAAATCTCATGTGGGATAATTCCCCTGAAAGGAGAATGAATACAACTAGTAAAAGCAAATGGAAAGGTACCTAAATACAAAGGATATAATATAAAATGGAAATATAATGGAAATTGAATGGAAATAGAGTGAGTCCAAGATACAAAAGGGAGATGCACTCTCATATTCTCAACACCCCCTCCGCAACTCCATTTTCTAGAGTATGGAGGCTGCTAGGGTATGAGAGGAAGGCCCACCAAGAATGCATCATCAGCAACACGAGTACCAAATAGGAAATCGCCAAGTGGTATTGATCATGCTCGATTGTCAGGTACTCCATAAGATGTCCACCAGATGGATCAAGCGGATGCTCCAGAGATACGCCACCAATGAGGTACAGGAATAGAACAAGATCTCATTGGACGAGATCATCTCCATGCATGATAGGTAGGATGACTCCATCTGGTACATAGGAACCTCCAAAGCTTTGACAATATCCACCACGAGATGTGTATCACCAAGAAGTAGGTGAAACATAAAGCATGAAGCATAAAATCATAGTCATATGGTGGTACATATGTATGCCATAATCTTCCGTGGAGTGTACAAAGTCCTCATGTGTGTTAGTAGGACCATCAAAGCCCCCTCTGAATCGAGAAGCTGGCTCAGAAAAGGATCCAGTTGAATGATGAATCTAGGTAGATGCAGAAAGTATCATGTGGTAAGTGAAAAGATGTTGAACCCCATGAACGGAAAAGTACATGCTCAGAATGCTGCTATAGACAAGGTAAGTGGACTCTCGAAGATAGAACTAGAAAATGACGAGTCACTGATGATGGAACAACTAAAGTTGTGGGGAAATATAAACCTTCAATGGTACGATAGGAGGTGCAGCCATCTGAGGTATAAGATGAGATGATATCTCTGATTTCCCTTTCTCCAAAACTGTATCATGATAGGGAAAGTCATGTACAAAGAGAGCATGCTCCACATGGTCTGACTATCCGAAACTGGAATGATCCCCCTCTGAAATGGAAATGGGAGGATCCTAAAGGGAAGAATACTTAGAGTATTCATCAAAGGTATAGTCTTTGGTTACTATAACTGAGTGACTCTTTGGGTCATAAAGCTTGTATGCCTTTTGTCGTTCACTGTAACCGATGAAAATGTACTGCTTAAGCCAATCATCATCGCGGCCTGGACATAGCATCACTACCAAAGATGCAAAAATAGCTCACACTCGACTTCTTCTTAAAGTAAACCTCAAATGGTGTTTGGTTCTTCAAGACATTTGAGAACCCTCTATTTTGAATATGTACTGTTGTCTATACTGATTCACCCCAAAATTTTAGTGGAAGTTGCTTTTGACTAAGCATAACCTTGGCCATATGGATCACACTTCAAATCTTCATTAAGGCAATACCTTCTTGAGTATCTTGCATTGCTTAATACTTGATTCCATGTTGCTTCAAGTACTTGGAGAAGTTGTGATTGACAAAGCTATTGTCTCCATTAGATCAGATGATCTTTAAAGAACTTGGAAAGTCTTCTTGAATTGTTTGTATCCACTTAAACTTGGCAAGGGCATACTCTTTATTCTTAAGTGAATAAACCCATGTGTATCTAGTGAACTCATCTATTATCAGAAAGAAGTAGATTTGACCCACTTAGAGAAGGTGTACGCATAGGTCCACAAATGTTGGCATGGACTAATTGTTGGAGTTAGACATCTAAGCCACACACACTCAACAGTCATTGTGAAAGCTGAGTAATTGTTGGGGTTAGACGTCTGCGGAAGCATGCAAACAACACAAGGAAAAAGAAGAAGAAGCTTGAAGCACAACACACAATATTGAATGTATTACTAGAGAATGTACAAAGATAAGGAACCCATTAGGGCTATAGGCGTATATACAAGTGGGAGGAAAGAAAGCTCCTAAAGAGGGAAAAAAGTGCCCCGACAAACCTAAAGTGTTCACACACATCACTACCTAAATATATCACCAAATCCCCCCTGGGAGTGATGCAATGAACAAGGAGCTAGCACTCATGTATAAGGAAGTGCCAAGATATGTGGAAATCACTCCACAAAAGGAAGTAAGCCCAAAGCTTTGTGAAAAGCTTCAATCTTCTCCCTAGGCAAAGGCCTTGTGAAAAGGTCAGCAATGTTCTCCTGCGTGGGCACTTATGCCAAGCTGATCTCTCCAACAGACAACCTCTCCCTGACATAGTGATAATGCACCTCAAGGTGCTTAGTGCGAGCATGGAACACATGGTTCCTCAGAACTGCCGATGCACTCTGACTGTTAGAGAAGATGGTGGTGGCAGTAGACTCACCAACACCCAAATCAGCCATAAGGCGTCTGAGCCACACACACTCAACAATCGTTGTGAAAGCTGCCCTATACTTAGCCTCACAACTAGAAGTGGCCACAGTAGGATGCTTCTTGCTCAGCTAGGATATGCATGAGCTACCAAGCATGAAGCAAAAAACACTGGTGGACACACGAGTGTCATAGCAACTAGCCTAGACAAAGTTAGAAAAAGCATGCAAATCTGGCAGTAGTGATCCCCCCTTAGGATAAAACAACCCAAGTAGCCGGGTACCACTCAAGTAACGAAAGATGCGCTTAACGGCCGGCCAATGCTTGACACTTGGGCAATGCATAAACCTACTCATCTGTGAGACAAAAAACTGAATATGTGGCCGAGTAATGCATAAGTAAATCAAACATCCAACAACATGTTGATAGAGAACAACATCAAATGCATCTCCAGCATTATTTAGACTCAATCGTAAGCTTGTTTCCATAGGAATGGCAATAGGTTTACAGTCTTCAAGGCCAAAATGCTGCAATACTGTGTCAATATATTTCTTTGACACAAAGCCATTCCACCATCAACGTGCATAAATTGAATGCCCAAATAGTGATGCAAATGCCCCAAATTAGACATCTCAAATGAGGCAGGCAAATCAACCTTAAAATCAGCAATATGGCTCTCATGAGGACCAATGAGTAGCACGTCATCAACATAAACGAGAATGATCAGAAGTACATCACTAGCATGCTTAACATATAAGGTGCTTTCAGTTGGACTATTCTCAAAACCATGTGCAATCAGATAGACATGTATCTTCTCATACCAAGCACATGGTGCTTCCTTTAAACCATATAATACCTTTTTTAACCTGCACACCTGGTTTTCATGCCCTTTCTTCACAAAGCCACAAGGCTGAAAAACATACACTTCTTCATGCAAGTCACCATTCAAAAATGTTGTTTTGATATCCAACTGATGTACATTCCAACCATGATGAGTTGCAAGTGCACAAATGCTAGGAACAGTAGTCATTTGGCAAGTAGGTGCAAAGGTCTCATCAAAATCAATGCCTCTTTCCTACGCATAACCCTTTTCAACAAGCCTAGCCTTATACATGTCAACTGTTCCATAATGCTTAACACTTCAGCTTGTATACCCACTTAGTTCCAATGGCCTTCCTGCCATGAGGCAAGTCACATAAAGACCGAGTACCATTTTTCATGATAGCATCATATTCAGATTGCATTGTAGCCATCCAATGTTCAGAATTTTATGCTTCACCAAACAAAATAGGCTTAGTCTTATCACAGAGACTAGATGCAACCATAGCATATCAATCTGATGCAAAAGAGGCACTATGAAAGTCTGTTCTAGTACGGTATGAGAGAGGTGCATCTAATTTGTTGTCTCGCAAAGTCTGCACCAGCCATTTTGGCATAGTTTTCACCTGCTCAATATCAGCTCTCTCATTAATAAGTGCATCATGTAAATCGGCATCAGAAATGGAATGATCTACATCATCACATGAAACCTACAAAGGCTAAGAAGTTGCCTCATTAGGACCAACACTAGACTTTCCACCTGTAAAAAGAGGCAGCAAAGTATCATACATGTCTTTGGAGCTAACAGATGTCTCCTTAGTGCATGAAAGCAATGGCTGAATAGCATCTTCCACAAAAACAACATCACGACTAACCAGAATGCCTTTAGTCTATGGATGATAGAGACGATAGCCTTTACTTTCAGAACTGTACCCAACAAAAATACATTTTACTGCTTTATCATCAAATTTTTTGCGATGTTATTCAGGCACTAACACATATGCCAGACAACCAAAAACACGCAGATGAGCAACAAATGGATTGCGACCATGCCAAGCCTCATATGGAGTCATAGACTACAATGCTTTAGTGGGACATCTTTTAAGATCATATACTGCACACATAACAACCTCAAGCCAGAAACTATGTGGTACGGCCTGACTCTTGACCATACACCTCACTATCTCCATGAGTGACATGTTCTTCTGTTCAGAATCTCCATTCTGTTGAGGTGTATATGGCACTGTACACTAGTGTTTTATCCCATGTTCAACCAAAAATGCATTAAAATTAGAAGACATATATCCCCCCCCTTGATCAGAATGGAGGGTGCCCATTTTACACGTTGACATATTTTTCGCCAGAACCGGAAACTGTTTGAAGCACATAAATACTTCCGACTTTGCTTTGAGTGGATATATCCATGCATGCCTAGAAAAATCATGAATGAATGTCATGAAGTAAAGATAATTTCCAAAAGAGGGTGTCTGCATAGGACCACAGACGTTGTTACACTTATGTGTTCCTCGAGTAGCTTTGATGTGAACCTTTTCCCTATACATGGGCACTTTTTACTCTAGTGCTGGGTAGAGGTTTTTTCCCCATGTTACCACATACTTGATACTCTCATATGTGGTGGTACTTTGTACTTAGGGATATTATTCAGCTCTTACTTCAGTTCAGTTAATCGATCTATAGAGAGAGCTATTCCAGCCATCGTCTTCTCCGTGTGTCTTGCTGCGTTTGTGCTCCTTGTGTGTGCTTCTCGTGTATCTCTCGCACTTCTACACACACCCAACAGTGGTATCAGAGCAGGTTCAGCTTCTTCTCAAGTTTCGGTTTTTCGCGTCGCGGCGCGCGCGCACTTTAACAGTGCAAATCGACTTCGAAGCATAGAACTGTGAATTTCAGCAGCCCGGAAACATTTCCACCAGGTGCGCTGGGGTTTTACCCCCATTTCGAAGCCATTCGTGCAGTCAGAATCGCCATCAGAGTGACGGTTTGTGAGCTGAAATTTCAGCACTCATTTCAGCTTTCGTCGAAGTGAAGATTTTGTCACATTTTTGTTCCTTAGTGAAATGGCGGGCAGCAATGACTTGTTTGGCATGCTTCAAGCTGAAGATAAGCTTGATGGGACCAACTATCCGATGTGGTCTTACATGATGAAGCATGTTCTTGTTGCAAAACAACTTTGGAACATAGTGGCAGATGTAGATCGAAGACCGGCAGGTGCTTCTACTTCACAGTCTACTGTCACAGATGGAGCTTCTTCTTCGAGTACAGTGGTTTCTCCTTCTCCACCTACACAGGAGCAGCTTAGATGGGATGGAAAAGATGCTCAAGCTCATGCTTTGATTGCGCTTTCAGTGAAGCGTCATATAGTTCCACACATTCGGTCATGTTCTACATCACGACAGGCATGGGACACTCTTGCTTCTTTGTATGCCGTGCGTAATGAAGCACGTGTTGCATACTTGAGGAAGCAACTTGAGGATGTATGTATGGCTGAAAATGAGTCAGTGGATGTGTATGTGACACGCATCAAGGACTTGAAAGAGCAATTGGCAAACATAGATGAGATCATTCCGGATGCATCACTCATTTCTACATTGTTGAAAGGATTACCGGAATCTTTTCAAAGCTTTGCTACTACACTCCGTTTGGTTGCAAAAGGAAATCCTAATATGTATGCATTTGATGAGGTTGTGTCTCTTCTTTTGCAAGAAGAGCAATCTAGAGTGAATAGGAGTGGTTTGATTGAGGGAACGCAAGCACTTGCTATCTCACAAAAGGGGAAAAGCAAGTATGGTTCAACTTTTGGTTCATCAAAACCAAAGCCTCAAGCTTCCTCCTCCACTCATTCCTCTAATGATAGCGATTTGCAAAAGAAGAAGAGATGCAAATATTGCCGGAAGGCTGGACATACTATTGATGAGTGTAGAAAGCTTGCTAAACGCAATGAAAAGAAGAAGGAATCGGGCATGTCTATTGCTGAAAATTCAGCAAATGCAAAGAATGATGAAGCTAATATGGCTCAAGATTTTTGGGCATGTGTTGTTACATGTCATTATGATGCTTCTTTACATTCTAAATGTATGGTTGTGAATGAGGCTAATTCGGATTGGTTCTTTGATAGTGGTGCTTCAAAGCACATAACATCATGCAAAAGATTTTTTACCTCTTTGAAAGATGCACCTAAAGGAGGACATGTGGTGTGTGCAAACAATGCCTCTTATCCTATCATTGGAGTAGGAGAAATTGAGCTTACGGCTGCAAATGGAGGTGTGATTCTCTTGAAAAATGCATTGTATGTGCCCGGTATCAAGAAGAACTTAATTTCAGTTCCGTTGATTGCCAAAGTTGGACTTCATGTACACTTTGTTGATGATAAGTGTATGGTTCATGATTTCAGCAATGGCGATGTTATTGTGATGTCCGGTACATTATGTGATGGTTTGTATCGCATGGATACATACAAGAGGGCTGCCTCGAATGCCTTGGTTGCTCATACTTCTTCCATGGCTGAAATGGAGCTTTGGCATGCTCGTTTTGGTCATTTAAACTTCAATAGTTTGCTCTACTTGCAAAAGAAGGACATGGTTATTGGTTTGCCTACACTTGAGTCCATTGAAAAGCATGCATGTGAAGGTTGCATTCTTGGAAAAATGCATCGTGCTTCTTTTCCAAAAGATAGTCACACACACACTACAAGAAAATTGCAACTTGTTCATAGTGATGTATGTGGTCCGGTCAAGACTCCATCTTTTGGGAAGCATGTATATTTTGTTACCTTCATTGATGATGCTACTCGCCATACATGGGTGTATCCTATGAAAGCAAAGAATGAGGTATTTTCTTGCTTCAAAGCATTTTTAGCTATGGCTGAAAATTTTTCTTCACAAAAGCTTTTGACTCTACGCACGGATCGTGGTGGTGAATACATGTCACATGAGTTTAATGCTTTTCTTCGTGAAAGAGGTATTTCACATCAATGTACGGTGCCATATACACCTCAACAAAACGGTGTTGCCGAGCGTAAAAATAGAACTTTACTTGAAATGGCACGATGTATGGTTAAAGGAAAGCATCTTCCTCATAAGTTTTGGATGGAAGCGGTCATGTGTGCAAACTATGTGTTGAATCGCTGCCCTACAAAAGCATTGAGAGTCATCACTCCTTATGAGGCTTGGAATGGTCATAAGCCTATGGTTAGTCATATGCGTGTGTTTGGTTGTTTGGCATATGCTCTCGTGCCATCACAACAACGTCACAAACTTGATGACAAGGCAAAGAAATGTATATTTGTTGGTTATAGTGCTGAAAGTAAGGGATATCGGTTGTACCATCCATTGACGAACACAATTATTGTGAGTCGAGATGTGGTATTTGCTGAAAATTCAGTTTTTCCTCTACTTGAATGCAAAAAACTGCCAACAGTTAGCTCACAAGATGTGTTCGATACACTCATGCCTTTGTTCCAAAATGGTGCGCTTGACTATGGCCATGTAGACCAGCCAACTGAGGTTCAAAGGGCTGAAAAATTCCAGCCAAATGGGGCTGAAAATGTACAGAATTTGCCATCGAACATGGCTGAAAAAATTCAACAAAAAATTGCCAAAACTGTTGGAAATTTTCAGCCACATATGGCTGAACATTTGCGTCAAAATATGGCTGAAACTGAGCATGAAATTCAGCCCACGCATGATGTACATATTGAAGATGTATTACATAATGAACGCATGTCTATCAAGAGTGCACAATCCATGCCAAAGTGGCTGAAACAAACTTTGCAGGACAGCAAATTGAGTGCACCTCTACTTGGTAGAACAAGATCAAGCTCTCACCATGCATCAAGTAATTTTGTGGATTATTCTCTTATTGCTACAGCATGTAATGAAGAGCCACTTTCTTTTGAAGATGCATGTGACGATCCACAATGGATGAGTGCTATGCAATCAGAAATGGATTCCATACATAGGAATGGTACTTGGGAGTTATGTGAATTGCCAAAAGGAAAGAATGCCATTGGTACAAAGTGGGTTTATAAGATTAAGAGAAAATCTGATGGTAGCATTGATCGCTACAAAGCTCGATTGGTTGCCAAAGGATATGCGCAACAATATGGCATTGACTATGAGGAAACTTTTGCGCCTACTTCACGTATGACTACCATTCGTACCGTGGTTGCATTGGCTGCCCATCGAGGTTGGAAAGTGCATCAATTGGACATAAAAACAGCCTTCTTGAATGGAGATTTGCAAGAAGAGGTCTATGTGAAGCAACCTCCTGGATTTGCTATGAAAGGGAAAGAGCATATGGTTTGTCACTTGCATAAAGCTTTGTATGGTCTCAAGCAAGCTCCACGTGCATGGTATGACAAAATACATAAGCACTTGATTGCTCTTGGCTTCACATGTAGTCCGATTGAAAGCACACTCTATGTACGCAAAAATGGGGCTGATCTTATAGTGCTTGTTCTTTATGTCGATGACATACTCTTGACTGGGTCATGTGATGCAAAACTTGACATTCTGATGGCTGATTTGCAGCATACTTTTGATGTCACTTATCTTGGTCTTTTGAGCTACTATCTTGGCATCCAGTTTGTATCCGTTGAGGGGGGAATTGTTATGCATCAAGCAAAGTATGTTGAAAAACTACTTCAGCGTTTTGACTTTGAGGATTGCAAGCCCGTTTCCACACCAGTTGAGACAGGATTTAGATTCTCAGTTGAGGATTCCAGTGATGCATTTGACACTTCTCTTTATCAGCAGGCCGTGGGATGTCTTATATATGCATGCAACACAAGGCCGGATATACAGTATGCAGTTTCCCAGTTGAGTCGATTCATGCATAGCCCTGGCACTAAGCATTGGCAGGCGGTGAAACGTGTGTTTAGATATCTTCGAGGCACTTTGAGCTTAGGTCTCTTTTATGGAAGAGATGTTCAGCCATGCTTGCATGCTTTTACAGATAGTGATTGGGCTGGTTGTTATGATACTCGCGTGTCCACTAGTGGTAATTGCTTTTTCCTTGGTGACTCATGCATATCTTGGTTGAGTAAGAAGCAACCTACAGTGGCGACATCGAGTTGTGAAGCTGAGTACAGGGCAGTTTTCACAGCTACAGTGGAGTGTATATGGTTGAGACGCCTATTGATGGATCTTTGCATGGAGATTGATGCTGCTACGCATATTCTCACAGATAGTCAGAGTGCTTTGGCTGTTGCACGAAACCCAGTGTTTCATGCACGGACCAAACATATTGAGGTGCATTATCACTATGTGAGAGAGCGCCTTCATGCAGGAGATATTGATTTGGTATATGTGCCTACACAAGATAATGTGGCAGACATATTCACCAAAGCTCTTCCACGGGAAAAGTTTGAAGCTTTTCGCAAAGCTTTAGGCTTGTTACCTTGTGGGGGCTGATCTGTCACTCCCTGTATGTGTTCACATCATTCGCTCCAGGGGGGTTTGTTACACTTATGTGTTCCTCGAGTAGCTTTGATGTGAACCTTTTCCCTATACATGGGCACTTTTTACTCTAGTGCTGGGTAGAGGTTTTTTCCCCATGTTACCACATACTTGATACTCTCATATGTGGTGGTACTTTGTACTTAGGGATATTAT
Source organism: Ceratopteris richardii (assembly GCA_020310875.1). Lineage (NCBI taxonomy): Eukaryota > Viridiplantae > Streptophyta > Polypodiopsida > Polypodiales > Pteridaceae > Ceratopteris > Ceratopteris richardii. The sequence goes on from MU260484.1 coordinate 58,066, forward strand.
TCAGCTCTTACTTCAGTTCAGTTAATCGATCTATAGAGAGAGCTATTCCAGCCATCGTCTTCTCCGTGTGTCTTGCTGCGTTTGTGCTCCTTGTGTGTGCTTCTCGTGTATCTCTCGCACTTCTACACACACCCAACAGACGTCGCTATGAACAAGCTGTAATTTTTGAGTAGGTCGAACTGAACCATCTTTTGTAAATGAGGAACGCTACATTTTGCCCAAAATACAGCCTTCACATACATGTTTACCGAGTGCCTCAAGTTTCGGCAAAGAGGACACCATTTTAGATTTCTGTAGGCATAGCAAATTAGCAAAAGTCAAATGACCAAAGCATGCATGCCAAAGCTTTGCATCTGACATAGCCTGAGAATCATGTACTGCACATGTTGAATCATTCAGAGATCTTTCATAGTCTATGAGCTTATACAACCCATGACATAAAATGCCAGAAGCAATGATCACATCGCCATTTGATAGATCATGAACTGTACATCTGTCATCAACAATTTTCACAACCAAGCCAATCTAGGGCTATAGGCGTATATACAAGCCGAGGGAAAAAAACCTCCTAAAGAGGGAAAAAAGTGCCCCGACGGTCCTAGAGTGTTCACACACATCACTACCTAAATATATCAACACTAATGCTAAGGGTTTATTTGTAGAAATGGATGCTTCTTTAGCCAAAGGGGTAATTTTTTGCTTGGCACATGCCTAACAAGTCAATTCCACTTCTGCGATCCTGGGTAGACCTTTGACAAGATGATTGGAAGCGATCTGAGCTAGGCAAGAGCTATCTCCAAATCTACAATGCCATAAGCTAAGACTTGAATCTTTGGCCATAAAACTTGAAAGCTTGTAGAGACCTTTGTCTTCATATCCTTGAGCTATCACTTCATTGGATTCAGGATCAATGAGTTTAACTTTGTTGTGATCGAATTGAACTGTCATGTTACACTTTGTGATGGCCTTCACTGAGAGAAGGTTTTTACAAAGGCTTGGTACATAAAGAACATTTTTGAGTGACTTGGTCTTGAATTCAAAGTTGATGACTTGAACTTTTCCTCTTCCTTGGATTTCAATGCACTTGTTGTCTCCAAGATACACTTGACCTTTATGCTCTTTAAACTCATGAAAATCATTTATGTTATGGCACATGTGGGATGAAGCACGACTATCGAAAATCCATTCTTTCTTGGGAGTGGATGCCATAAGTGCTTTGTGTTCAGTTGTGAGAAAATTCTCTATTATGATTTCTATTTTATATCTATATTCTTACATGGAGGTACAAAGTGTTGTTTGCTAGCAACCACATGATTATCATAGCTATTTTCAAATGTTTTCTAGGTCCAAAGTAACCTCTAAAATAAATGATGATAGCACAATTTAGGCCTTGAAATATGTTCCCTTATGTTGTAATATCTTCAAGTGGTTGTTCTTCATGTTCACACAACTTTGTGTTTAGATCTATATGTTGTGTAAGTGGCTTGCATGCACTCATACCATACTTATACAACACATCCAACACATATTTACTTTCTATTAACTATACATCTTCTTTTACATAAACCACTTCAATACCAAGAAAGTATTTGAAAGTTCCAAGATTAAGGATCTTGAACTCCTTCCAAAGCTTTGCCCTAATTGACTCGATCCTTGCATCATCATTGCTTGCTATTCTCAAAGGATCAGCAAGTCCAAAGTAATTTCTAAAGTAATGTGAGTCTCCAATCATAGAGTGATTGATCATACTATAAAAGCCAGAAGCCAAGAATTCCTTATGTTTTTATCCATTCATTAAAATAAAATCATAATCATAAGTTTTTTGATATGTTGGGTGCTATGAATAACTACCTCATTGCCACTCAAACCTCCCTATCAAAATTTCCAATAAGATATGGGCTTAAATAAGCAAATCCTTATGTTTGATGATTATTTCCCTCCATTCTCTTGTCAGTCAAACTTATAGTTAGCATCTCTTCCTCCAAAGTTTAATCTCTTCTAGAATCCAAAAGTTGGCACTTCGTCAACATACCTATTGTAATACTATAGAGCAAAGGATTTAACATTCATAGTCAGCCCTTGGTTAAATAAGTTTGACTTGTGTGTTTTTTACATAGTCCAAATCTTTTTCATTATATTTTTTCTTGGGGTTTCACATGTCTTAATGATGATGATACTAAAGGAAATCACATCTATGAAGTAATAATAGATAGTAAAATAGTATCAAGATTCAAGCCTATAATTTATTCTATAATTTAGAGTGTGTTTGAGTGTTTTTGATCCTAATAGAACCTTCTCCTATCACAACACTACATAGCAGCGCATGAACAAAGAGAAATTGAGTAATAAGATTAAAATTAGAGATTTTTTGCTTGAAATTCAAATGTACACCATCGAATTATATGGGCCTTGTTAAGTGGGATTTCTTTCTAGAATATCATTAGGGTGAAAAATGGGAAAAAATGCATCATGTTAGGATTTTCTATAGTTGTGCTTAATCTAGATTAAGCTTGTCAAAGAAATTTCTCAAAATGCCCATGGAGGTTTATTTAAAACATATCTTACACAAATATATTAGATTTCGAAGAGAGAGAAAGTTTGAATGAGAAGAAATTACCATATTGCTAATGCGAACAGGCATTTTCCATTGCCACCTACCTAATAAACAGGTTTCCCTCAAAGTCCCCGGATGTTATGACTCCTTATGAAGCTTGGAATGGAAGGAGCCACTAAATTTCATATGCACACATACCATCTCAAATTAGAGGTAAACTTGATCCTAAGGCAAGGAAATGTATCTTTATAGGCTAGGACCTTAATCAAAAGGGTTAAAGACTACATAACCTAGCACCAAAGGTTTCATAGTGAGTCGAGATATAGTGTTTGATGATAATGAATCTTGGTTTGAAGATGATTGTAGGAAGATCAAGTTACCATATGACTTGGAGGAAGACTTGAAGTTTCAAGTGATTTTGAAGATGATCAAAAGACTCCTAGGAGGGATATCAACTGATGGGACTCCAAAGGTAAAGCCAAGGTACAAGAGTTGAGGGATATTGTAGAATCCTTTCAATAAACCATTATAAGATAAAAAGCCAAAAAGGTATGGTTATGACACGTCATTGGAAACTACTTTCTATCTATATAGCTCAGGCCTTGAACTTTGAAGATCCCTGATTTTAGGAGGATGCCAAGAAGAAACCAGAATGGAAGCATACCCAAGACATTCACCATGAAAGTTATTGGATCCAGATGGATCTTTAAGGTAAAGAAAAATTCTAATGGAACCATTAACAGGTACAAAGCTAGGCTTGTGGCCAAAGGGTAAGCTTAGACCCAAGGTATCGATTATTAGGAGACCTTCTCTTCTATGACAAAGATTCCAACAATCAGATTACTTGTGGGTATTGCACCTACCCAAATTGTAGCATATATCAAATGGATGTGAAGAATGCATTTCTCAATGGATGGATCTCAAAAGAGGTATACATGGCTCAAACCCCTAGGTTTGAAGACTCAAATTGTCTTGAACATGTTTGCAGATTAAGGAAGGCCTTATATGGGCTAAAACAAGCTCCAACAAAACTAGATCAATATGACATGAGGAGTTTTTTTTTTCTTCTTCTTTTCTTGAATATTATTAGTTTGGTAGTAGCCTCTTGATTCTTGTCAGCTACTTGCTTTATTATTCCTTGATTTTTGTTTGGCTTCTTGGAACACTACTGAACCAACACTACTGAACCATCACTACTGAACCATTTCAAGAGCCATCACTACTGAACATAGCACGATCCATAGACATTAAGCAGATGAGTGTTTACCTACCAATCAATCGGAAAGCATAGGCCATGGTAGTCACTCAAATAGTATTTCAAATAGCAGCCAAGCATGCGAGGGTGAGTAGGGAGCAAAGGAGAAGACAGGGACAAGAGGGATCCCCAAATCTTGTCATCGAAGGGATCTAGAGGTGCAAAATCGGAGAGAAAAAAGAGACCTCTTAGAATGATTAGGAAGCACATAGAAGAAAAAGGGTGCAGAGGTTCTGCCCTCGGAGTTTGCATATCCAAAGGACGAGTGTAGATGCAGAAGTAGCACATGCTTAGAATCCCTTTGCAAACATCTTAAAGATATTGCAGGTCTTACCCTTGGAGCAACAATCTTCCAAAACGCAGCACCAATGAGCTTCAAACTTCCTCCTGGAGACATTGAGAACCTCAACGCAGCAAGATGGGGAGCCAAAGGCGAGGTGCATGGAGCAGTGGTAGAGGTAAAGTGAGAGAGCAAAGGAAGAGTCTCCTCAGTAGCCTATAAAACCCCAAACTTTTCTCAAAGAACATGACCTGAGCATCATGGCGTCCACGACTTGGGCTTTGACCATACACTTCTGCATGAATGCACTGAAAGAAGGGCAATGGCCACTTGCAAATGATACATGTACGTGGAGCAATGAACAAGAGAGAACAAGCGGAGTGATGGCAGTTAGATACTGCCATTTGTGCCTCAACTTTTGAGCCTATTTAAAAAAAAATGGTAGCTATCACGTGTGTGAAGGCGACCTGATTTAGGAGAGGGAGAGAGAGAGGAAGTGACGAGTTGATTTCTACCACGGTGATCGTTTGTTCATATAGATAAGGGAGAAAGCAAACTCCTGGGTAATTGTAAAAACAAAAAACTCCAATATTTTGTTTTACCAAAAATGAAGAGAGGGAAGAAGAAGAGAGAAAGCACAACCCATCCCACTTTCCAAGGAAATCACTACAAGAGAGGTGACAGAGGTGGATATTGATGCCCATTGTGTGTGTGTGGAGGTGTGTGGGTGTGTGTGTGTGTGAGAGAGAGAGAGAGACAAGGGGGTTAGGGGGTGTTTTTGTGAAACAACAGTATTGAACTAAAACTATACTAAGAGAAACAAGAAATGGGGAGCTAATGGTCCAATGGAAGGGTGAAAGTGCCATGCAAGAACTCAAATCCTATGCACATGAGCAAAAAATTACAACACAATACTTTATCACACATTCTTGAGCTCTCCAAGTGATGAAAAGCCGATCTCCCCGGCAACGATGCCAAATAATTGTTGAAGTTGTAGTAGTAGTCTCAAGACCCTCACCACCTCGCATGAAGCAAGAAGGAAGGCTCAAGATTGACTCTCCTCTCATCCACCCCTACCTCCAACATGTTCAAGCCATTGGCCATCAGCCCCATGCTATGCCACATGCTTGAAAACATGGAGAGTAGGGAGTCAAGGATCCTAGTCCATGTGTAAAATACAAGCAAAGCAACTACTCTACTCACACAAAGGAAAGACATGCATAGGCACACACACACCTCACTCTCACACACTCACAAAGACACAATACATAAATGTAAATAGTCTTGGAGTAAAGGAGAGCATTCTTCCATTCATAAGAGATATTACATGAAAGCACGTCAACCAAAAGCTCCCTTCTTTACAAAAATGAGCCTTTATACATAGGCTAAGCACATTTCCCCATGTGCTTCTTTGAAAAGTCAAAAACGGAATATCTCTCTAACTAACATATCTTCTAGGAGATTCCAAAGTCAAACGTGAAAAATTAAGAGTCTCCTACACTATGGCATAAGGAAATATTAAAAAGTGCTTTAGGAGAGTTTTCACATCTGACACTCTAAGTATATACAAAGAAGGCTATTCTCATGGTCTAGGGAGGGTTTCCGTGCACAATTGAAGGTGTGTGCATACCCTAGAACCTAACACACAGCTTCACCTTGAGTACTCTATGACCGATCTTGGACTGCTTCACTACTTCTTGGGTATGGAAGTTTGGCAAACAAAAGAAGGCATATTCTTATCATAGAAGAAGTATTGCTCTCATCTTCTTTCCAGATATAACATGGACCAGTATTGCTCAGTATCTACACCACTTGATCTAAACATCAAGCTCACACTAGAGGACTCATCATCACTTGTGGATGTGCATACTTATCGACAACTTGTTGGCTCCTTACTCTACCTTGCCAACACTAGACCAGGTATTGCCTATGCAGTTGGTATAGTCAATTAGTTTTCACATCAACCTCGTTAGACTCATAGGGATGCTACTCAAAGACTACTTTGATACCTTGCCCTCACTCGACATCATGGTCTTTGGTACAGAGGGGGCATCGAACTCATCGGATATTCAGATTCAGATTGGGCTAGTGATACTGATTCTCAACGATCCACTTCTGGGTACGTATTCTTGCTTAGCTCAAGACCTATCTCTTGGGAAAGTAAGAAGTAGCCTAGCATTGCTCTGTTATCCACTGAGTCCGAGTGTCGAGCATCCAGCTTCGCAGCATGTGAGGCCATTTGGCTTCGATGTTTATTATTTAACATTGATGTTTTGCAGGATACTCCAACACTGATTTGCACAGACAACCAATCAACCTTGGCCATCACCAAGAATCCAGTGTTCCATGCTCGGATGAAGCACATTGAGATCCAATACCATTTCATCCACGAGAAGCTCATGTCTTAGGAGATTACTCTAGACCAGTGTACCTCTCAAGAGAACCTGGCGGACATGTTCACAAAGGCTCTACCTCCAGTTCCGCTCTTGTGCTTGGTGGACCTCTGTAGCATTCAGCCGCTCCAAAATGCAGTTGCATTGGGGGTGTATAATCTACATTTGTATCCACATGAGTGCATCTCCATTTTGTATCTAGGAGGCACTCCATTTCTAGTTTATTTCCATTTTATATTGTATCCTTTGTATTTGGGTACCTTGCCATTTGCTTCTACCATTGTATTCATTCTCCTTTGAGAGGAATTTTCCCACATGAGATGTACTTTGGAGAGCCCCTCCCAACTCTGTATAAGGAGGGCCTGTCCCCCCATTTGTAATTGGTTATAAGCTTGAGGAGCCTAGTCCATGCTCTTGGCAAGCTCATTTCTAATCCATGTGAGTTTACCCATTTCTTGGTCTACTCACTTTGAGTCTCTCATACTCTTTCTTTTGTGAGTACACTCTTCTTTTATTGTGCTTCCGCACGTGTACTCTCTACAATTCTATGTCTGCATGCATGTATGCATGTGTATGTATGTATGTGGTTATGCATGTATGTGTATATATGGGTGTGTACATGTGCATCTATGTGTATATGTGTATGTAGTGTGTGTGTTTATGTGGTATGTTTATGTGTGTGTATGGGTATGCATATGTAAGTATGTGTGTGTATGTAGAGTGTGTGTTTATGTGGTATGTCTATGTGTATATTTGTGTGTATGGGTGTGCATATATAAGTATGTGTGTATGTGTTTGTGTTTACATGTGTATGTATGTGTGTATGTATGGGTGTATATAAATATGTGTTTATGTGTGTATGTATGTTTATATGTGTGTATGCATGTGTATATGTATCCATTTATGTATGAATGTTTGTATATGCATACGTGTGAACATGAATGTGTATTTTTTATTTATTAATTGCGTTAACTAATTACATTCCTTAATTTTAATTATTTTTAAAAGTGTTTCAATCCTTTTATGTAATTAATTTGGATAAATAACAAATTTTCAATGAGAAAATAAAAACGAATTGAAAATTTCCACTTAATTGAAGCTCCTTAAGTCAAATTGCATTGATTTGAGCTTCGTAAGCTTTAATGCATAGATCAGAATCGTTGATCTATTTCAAAATACACTGTAATAACTTAACGAAAAAAAACTAGTGAATTAGAGTGATAAAGAGAGTAAGAGTGAGTGAGCAAGTGAGAGAGTATGATTGAGAAGATAAATGCATGAAAAAAGGTGTGAATTAGTGAAATCATTGACCTAGAGTTTTTGATGTTGTGTGAGGGCTCTCGAATTGACTTTTAGGAGATGTCACTCACAATCTACAATTTTCACCCAGCTCTGAAGACTCTAGATTTGCAGATTGAAGGAAGGACTGACGGCTGGCAGATTGGAAGATTGAAGTTCTATAGATTTGAAGATTATGAAGACTTGACGACTTGCAAATCAAAGACTTCTAGACCTGAAGATTTCGTGACTTGAAGACTCCAACTTGGAACAGTTCAGCTGTGTATGTTCCTCTTTTCTAGCTTTGTCGAGGGCAACAAATTCTAGGGGGAGGAGAGTGTTGGGTTGTGGGGTATGGACACACCTTCAATTGTGCATGGAAACCCTCCCTAGACCATGAGAATAACCTTCTTTGTATATACTTAGAGTGTCACATGTGAACACTCTCCTAAATAACTTTTTAATCTCTCCTTATTCCATAGTGTAGGAGACTCTTAATTTCCCACCTTTTTGGCGCATCTAGGAGTTCCCCACATAAAAATCCCACGCATGGAGTTTCTTTGTATTTGTTTGTTACAAGAATTGATTTTGGAATCTCTTAGAAGATATGTTAACTAGAGAGACATTCCCTTTTTTACTTTTCAAAGAAGCACATTGGCAAATGTGCTTAGCTTATATATAGAGGCTCATTTTTATAAAGAAAGGAGCTTTTGGTTGACATGCTCTCATGTAATATCCCTTATGAGTGGAAGACGAACTAATGCATATGTCAAACAACCAAAGACACACATATGAGCAATAGATGGCTTGTGACCATGCCAAGCCTCATATGGAGTGATTGATTATAGTGCTTAAGTGGGACACCTATTAAGTACATATGATGCATAAATAAGAGCCTAAAGCTACAAGCTAAGTGGTAAAGTATGAATTTTGACCGTACACCTTACTAGTTCCATAAGAGAAATGTTTTCTCTTTCAACGCATCCATTTTGTTAAGGTGTATACAACATTTTACATTGATGTTTTACACCATAAACAACTAGAAATGCATTAAAATTAGAAGACATGCATTACCCCTTGATTAGAATGGAGGGTCCCCAATTTACATTCTGATAGATTTCCAACCATAACCAAGAGCTATTTAAAGCACATAAACACTTCAGACTTTGCTTTGAATGGATACACCCATGCATGCGTGGAGTAGTCATCAATAAAGGTCATGAAGTACAGGTAGTTCCCAAATGAAAATGTCTTCATATGGCCACACACATCACTGTGAAAAAGTTGCAATTTATGAGAAACTCAAACGAAAACATCTTTTGGGAAGAAGGAATGCTACATTTGGCCCAAAATACATCCTTTAGATGCATGTTTACAAGGTTCCTTAAGTTTGGGTAGAGAGGACATCATTTCAAATTTATGCAGGTGAAGCAAACTATCAAAATTTAGATGACCAGAGTGTGCATGCCAAAGCTTTGCAAGATAGCATGAGAATCTTGAACTACACATGTTGAAGCATTCATAGATTTCACATAGTCTATGATCTTATACATCCCATGACTTAAAATGTGAGAAGCAATAATAGCATCACCATCTAAGAGATCATGAACTATAGATTTTTCATCAATAAACTTGACAACCAATCTAACCTTGGCTAATGTTGAAATCGACAACGTATTTTTCTTGATCCCTGACACAAATAAAGCATTGGACAATGTAAAAGAATTGCCATCAACAAAAGTCAAAATGATCTTACCAACTCCTATTACAAGATAAGAGGAGTTGTTAGCACATGTGACAGTATTCTCTATAGGGGCAAGCTCAAGTGAACTAAAAATATTCATATGTTTGGTGGCCCCACTATCAAAGTACCAAATATTTGAGTCTATTACATACATACATTGCTCATGAGAAGATGGATCATAGCTACAAACACTAGTAAATTCCCATTCTTCATTTTGAACAAGATTAGCAAACTTTGTTTTAGGTGTAGAGGCCTCTCAAAAACCATCCAAGCCTCTTTCTTCTTTGCCTCTTTCGCAACACATTTAGGACAAATTGTTATGACATGATCATTTGCATTATAATACTTGCAAAATTGTTTCTACTTTTTAGTTTCCTTGTCATCTTTATCTTTGTTCTTTGATCGTGCAATATTAGCAATTTTTTGCTTACTAGTAGATGAGCTCCATTTACCTATTCCCTTGTGACTAGCTAAGAAAGCTTGATATGCAACACACATAACTGACATGTTCTGCCTAGGTTGTGTAGAGAGTACATGCGGGGAAGCAAAATGAAAAGAAGAGTGTACTCACAAAACAAAGAGTGTGTGAGATTCTTTGTTATGACATGATCATTTGCATTATAATACTTGCAAAATTGTTTCTACTTTTCAGTTTCCTTGTCATCTTGATCTTTGTTCTTTGATCATGCAATATTAGCAATTTTTTGCTTACTAGTAGATGACTCCATTTACCTTTTCCCTTCTGACTAGCTAAGAAAAGCTTGATATGCAACACACATAACTGACATGTTCTGCCTAGGTTGTGTAGAGAGTACATGCGGGGAAGCAAAATGAAAAGACGAGTGTACTCACAAAACAAAGAGTGTGTGAGACTCAAAATGAGTAGACCATGAAATGTGTAAACTCATGTGGATTAAAAATGAGCTTACCAAGAGCATGGAGTAGGCTCCTCAACCTTCTAACCAAGTACAAATGAGGGGAGAGGCCCTCCTTATATAGATTTGGGAGGGGCTCTCAAAAGTAAATCTCATGTGGGATAATTCCCCTGAAAGGAGAATGAATACAACTGGTAGAAGCAAATGCCAAGGTACCTAAATACAAAGGATATAAAATAAAATGGAAATATAATGGAAATGGAATGGAAATAGAGTGAGTCCAAGATACAAAAGGGAGATGCACTCTCATATTCTCAACACCCCCTCTGCAACTCCATTTTCTAGAGTATGGAGGCTACTAGGGTATGAGAGGAAGGCCCACCAAGAATGTATCATCAGCAAGACGAGCACCAAATAGGAAATCACCAAGTGGTATTGATCATGCTTGATTGCCAGGTACTCCATAAGATGTCCACCGGATGGATCAAGCGGATGCTCCAGAGATATGCCACCAACGAGGTACAGGAATAGAACAAGATCTCACTGGACCAGATCATCCCCATGCATGATAGGTAGGATGACTCCATGTGGTACATAGGAACCTCCAAAGCTTTGACAATATCCACCACGAGATGTGTAGCACCAAGAAGTAGGTCTTGTAAGAGTGAAACATAAAGCATGAAGCATAAAATCATAGTCACATGGTAGTACATCTGTATGCCGTAATCTTCCATGGAGTGTACAAAGTCCTCATGTGTGTTAGTAGGACCATCAAAGCCCCCTCTGAATCGAGAAGCTGGCTCTAAAAAGGATCTAGCTGAATGATGAATCCAGGTAGATGCAGAAGTATCATGTGGTAAGTGAAAAGATGCTGGACCCCATGAACAGAAAAGTACATGCTCAGAATGCTGCTATAGACAAGGTAAGTGGACTCTCGAAGATAGAACTAGAAAATGACGAGTCACTGATGATGGACCAACTAAATCTATGGAGAAATATAAACCTTCGATGGTACGATAGGAGGTGCAGCCATTTGAGGTATAAGATGAGATGATATCTCTTATTTCCCTTTCTCCAAAACTGTATCATGATAGGGAAAGTCATGTACAAAGAGAGCATGCTCCACATGGTGTGACTATCCGAAACTGGAATGATCCCCCTCTGAAACGGAAATGGGAGGATCCAAAAGGGATGAATACTTAGAGTATTCATCAAAGGTACAGTCTTTGGTTACTATAACTGAGTGACTCTTTGGGTCATAAAGCTTGTATGCCTTTTGCCATTCACTGTAACCAATGAAAATGTACTGCTTAGGCCAATCATCATCATGTCCTGGACATAGCATCACTACCAAAGATGCGAAAATAGCTCACACTCGGCTTCTTCTTAAAGTAAGCCTCAAATGGTGTTTGGTTCTTCAAGACATTTGAGAACCCTCTATTCTGAATATGTACTGTTGTCTATACTGCTTCACCCCAAAATTTTAGTGGAAGTTGCTTTTGACTAAGCATAACCTTGGCCATATGGATCACACTTCAAATCTTCATTAAGGCAATACCTTCTTGAGTATCTTGCATTGCTTGATACTTGATTCCATGTTGCTTCAAGTACTTGGAGAAGTTGTGATCGACAAAGCTATTGTCTCCATTAGATCAGATGATCTTTAAAGAACTTGGAAAGTCTTCTTGAATTGTTTGTATCCACTTAAACTTGGCAAGGGCATCCTCTTTATTCTTGAGTGAATAAACCCATGTGTATCTAGTGAAGTCATCTATTATCAGGAAGAAGTAGATTCACCTACTTAGAGAAGGTGTACGCATAGGTCCACAAATATCGGCATGGACTAATTGTTGGAGTTAGGCATCTAAGCCACACACACTCAACAGTCGCTGTGAAAGCTGAGTAATTGTTGGAGTTAGACGTCTGCGGAAGCACGCAAACAACACAAGGAAGAAGAAGAAGCTTGGAGCACAACACACAATATTGAATGTATTACTATAGAATGTACAAAGATAAGGAACCCATTAGGGCTATAGGCGTATATACAAGTCGGGGGAAAGAAAGCTCCTAAAGAGGGAAAAAAATGGTCCGAGAGTCCTAAAGTGTTCACACACATCACTAGCTAAATATATCAACAAATCCCCCCTGGGAGTGATGAAATGAACAAGGAGCTAGCACTCATGTATAAGGAAGTGCCAAGATATGTGGAAATCACTCCAAAAAAGGAAGTAAGCCCAAAGCTTTGTGAAAAGCTTCAACCTTCTCCCTAGGCAGAGCCTTTGTGAAAAGGTCAGCAATGTTCTCGTGCGTGGGCACATATGCCAAGCTGATCTCTCCAGTAGAGAACCTCTCCGTGACGTAGTGATAATGCACCTCAATGTGCTTAGTGCGAGCATGGAACACAAGGTTCCTCACAACTGCCAATGCACTCTGACTGTCAGAGAAGATGGTGGTGGCAGTAGACTGACCAACACCCAAATCAGCCATAAGGCGTTTGAGCCACACACACTCAACAATCGTTGTGAAAGCTGCCCTATACTTAGCTTCACAACTAGAAGTGGCCACAGTAGGATGCTTCTTGCTTAGCTAGGATATGCATGAGCTACCAAGCATGAAGCAAAAAACACTGGTGGACACACGAGTGTCATAACAACTAGCCTAGACAAAGTCAGAAAAAGCATGCAAATCTGGCAGTAGTGATCCCCCCTTAGGATAAAACAACCCAACTAGCCAAGTACCACTCAAGTAACAAAAGATGCACTTAACGGCCGGCCAATGCTTGACACCTGGGAAATGCATAAACCTACTCATCTGTGAGACAAAAAACTGAATATCTGGCCGAGTAATGCATAAGTAAATCAAACATCCAACAACCTGTTGATAGAGAACAACATCAAATGCATCTCCAACATCATGAAGACTCAATCATAAACTTGTTTCCATAGGAATGGCAATAGGTTTACAGTCTTCAAGGCCAAAACGCTGCAATAATGTGTCAATATATTTTGTTTGACAACAAAGCCATTCCACCATCAACATGCATAAACTGAATGCCCAAATAGTGATGCAAATGCCCCAAATTAGACATCTCAAATGAGGCATGCAAATCAACCTTAAAATTAGCAATATGCCTCTCATGAGGACCAATAAGGAGCACGTCATCAACATAAACGAGAATGATCAGAAGTACATCATTAGCATGCTTAACATATAAGGTGCTTTCAGTTGGACTATTCTCAAAACCATGTGCAATCTGATAGACATGTATCTTCTCATACCAAGCACATGGTGTTTCCTTTAAACCACATAATGCCTTCTTTAACCTACACACCTAGTTTTCATGCCCTTTCTCCACAAAGCCACGAGGCTAAAAAACATATACTTCTTCATGCAAGTCACCATTCAGAAATGTGGTTTTGATATCCAACTGATGTATATTCCAACCATGATGAGTTGCAAGTGCACAAATGCTACGAACAATAGTCATTTGGCAAGTAGGTGCAAAGGTCTTATCAAAATCAATGCCTTCTTCCTACGCATAACCGTTTTCAACAAGCCTAGCCTTATACATGTCAACTGTTCCATAATGCTTAACACTTCAGCTTGTATGCCCACTTAGTTCCGATGGCCTTCTTTCCATGAGGCAAGTCACATAAAGACCAAGTACCATTTTTCATGATAGCATCATATTCAGATTGCATTGTAGCCATCCAATGTTCAGAATTTTGTGCTTCACCAAACAAAATAGGCTCAGTCTTATCACAGAGACTAGATGCAACCATAGCATAGCAATTTGATGAAAAAGAGGCACTATGAGAGTTTGTTCGAGTACGATATGACAGAGGTGCATCTAATTTGTTGTCTCACAAGGTCTGCACCAACCATTTTGGCATAGTTTTTGCCTGTTCAATATTAGCTCTCTCATCAACAAGTGCATCATGTAAATCAGCATGAGAAATGGAATGATCTGCATCATCACATGAAACCTACAAAGGCTAAGAAGTTGCCTCATTAGGACCAACACTAGACTATCCACCTATAAGAGGCAGCAAAGTATCATACATGTCTTTGGAGCTAACGAATGTCTCCCTAGTGCATGAAAGCAATGGCTGAATAGCATCTTCCACAAAAACAACATCACGACTAACCAAAATGCATTTAGTTTGTGGGTGATACAGACGATAGCCTTTACTTTCAGAAGTGTACCCAACAAAAATACATTTTATTGCTTTATCATCCAATTTTTTGTGATGTTATTCAGGCACTACCGCATATGCCAGACAACCAAAAACACGCAGATAAGCAACAAATGGCTTGCAACCATGCCAAGCCTCATATGGAGTTATAGACTACAATGCTTTAGTGGGACACCTTTTAAGTACATATACTGCACACATAACAACCTCAAGCCAAAAACTATGTGGCAAGGCTTGACTCTTGACCATACACCTCGCCATCTCCATGAGTGACATGTTCTTCTGTTCAGAATCTCCATTCTGTTGAGGTGTATATGGCACTATACACTGGTGTTTTATCCCACGTTCAACCAGAAATGCCTTATATGGGCTAAAACAAGCTCCAACAAAACTAGATCAATATGACATGAGGAGTTTTTTTTTTCTTCTTCTTTTCTTGAATATTATTAGTTTATTAGTAGCCTCTTGATTCTTGTCAGCTACTTGCTTTATTATTCCTTGATTTTTGTTTGGCTTCTTTGAACACTACTGAACCATCACTACTGGTATCGTATCATTGTAACAACAGTATCATATCATCACAGAGGTATCGTCTGGAATGGTATCGTATCGTGCCTATATTCCAGTATCGTATCACCCATCACTGGTATTGTCCAGAGCAATCAAGGCAGACTGCAATTAAACTTTGAGAAATCTAAGATATAACTAAGGGAAAGAAGAGGGAACATATAGACTTAAAAGGTGAATTAACTTAAGGTTAGGATGGGATGAAAGTAAGAAACCACAAGAGCTGGAAGTGCAAGGAAACGCTCATCAGAAAAACCCAAACACAAAAGCCAGACAAACCAAGATCAATGCTAGAAGATCCAATGCCAAAAGACTTGGATATGTGGTTGAAGGCTTATCAATCCAGAATCCCGACCATAGTGATCATAGAGCAACATGAGAAGCTCTACCCACAAGGAGAGCTAGAGAAGGAGAGATTGGGGATATGCAGGAAACTCATAGAAGTAGCACAAACCACACTAGAACAAACTACCCTAGTCCCTTCAGAGACAAGGAGACTTGAAAGACAGTTCAATGAATGTCTAGAAAATAACAGTAAAGAATAAGTAAAGGCACCAAAAGAGGAAAATAGTGAAAAAGACCAGCAGAGTAACAAGATTGAATAGATTTCTATAATCCCAGAACTAGAAGCCAATCGGCCACAAGACTTGTGGGCCAAGATCCAAGAAGAATGATGGAAAAAGAATGAAAATTCACCACCAACCTTTGAAGAACTAGACATTTGGGAAAATCAACCTATATCAAATTTAGAGGAAGCATACAAAGAAGTGTTTATTTTAGACAAAAACAAGGAAGAATCGCACAACATTTCCATGTTACGAAATTATATGGGAGAATATGAGAAAGGGGCTATAGTATTCCATGCTCCTATGATTTGGGGCAAGGAAGATAGGTCTCAAGATAAGGCACCACACAACTTAGCAGAGCTTAAGAAGACTAAGGTACAATGCTTATTGACAAGAGAAGAATTACTATGAGCCAAGCCCCAATTTTGGAAGCAATTAGTTGGACACTTAAGAATAGAAACTGGGGAACCTACAAAGGAAAAGAGAGAAGCTAAAGCTCCATCAACCATTGAAATCCAATTGATAAAGTTGGAGAATTTAGTGAGGGAGACAAAGGAAATATGTTTCCACACATCACTTTTAATGGATATATGACTAAAGCCATCTTAGACACCGGAGCTGGTGTAGGCATAGCTACAAAAGAGATTTGGGAAAAATGGGGAAAACTAGCCCTACAACCAACACACATGAAGCTTCAACTAGCAGATGGTCATGTGGAAAGACCATTAGGAATATTGGAGAAGATTAAGCTGGCTACGTGCAAAATAGAGTTTGAACATACTCTAGCTATATGTCAATTTGGGAAAGCCAACAATTACGAAATGATTTTAGGGCGACCATTCATGAGACAACTCAGGGTAGTACAAGATTGGGGAAGAGATGCCTTGTATTTACAACATCAATGGGACAACCACGAAGATAAATTTGCATACCTTTTCATATAGGGATGTGCCCACACTACAATGGAATCCCATACATAAAGAAGAAGATGAGTTGTCAATTCACAATGCAGGATCTAGTGATCAATCTTGGATGCATGAAGTTGCTCAATTATGGATGTGCAAAGAGGCAAAACGAGAAGAAAACAAGACTCAGTTATGGCCAATTGGAAATCACAATTACCGACCCATAGATGATCCATTATATATGCCTCAAATTTTCCCAGATGAAGCATTTGAACTACATGGATGGATGAAGATCTTAGCCACCTTAGATGTGTGTGTAAATGAGGAAGTATTAACCAATGAATGAGTGCGTAGACAAAGAAGGTTATGACATAAGCCTTTACATGTTTATCCTACAGGAAGTGGGAGCAAGAGAAGTGCTAGAAAAAGAATGGAGTGAGGACTATGAAAGTATAGAAATGGAACCATAATTCGATTTAGAGGAACGGTATTTAGAAGTAATCCAGGCAAACAATGAAGAAGAAACACCTAAGCTGTTAGCAATAGAAGCAACTCAGTGAGACAGGACAATGAGGAAACATTAGATAAGGCAGAGCATCCATCGGATCTTTTCAAAGTCCTAGAACACTTCAAAAGATACAAAGTAGAAGAGCAAAAAATAGCTATTCAAATGCCCAAAAGGGAAGCCAGAGAAGGAGAGGCTTATGATAATAAGGAACAAACTAAGAAAGGGCCATGGAAGAAGGGGAGGAGAGATGTACGTACATTGGAAAAGACGTATCACTTGAAGAGGAAGAAGAACTGATAGCACTAATTAGAGAATACGGGGATGTATTTGCATGGACCTACAAAAACCTCAAGGGAGTAGATCCATCGATTTGTTACCATAGAATCCCAATGACACCTGACACAAAACCGTTGAAGCAACACCCATACATGTTGCAGGCAAGGAAGTCTACAACTTCTTGGATGGGTTTTCATGTTATAACCAAGTAGCCATTACTACTGAGGAGCAACGTAAGAAAGATTTTGCAATTGAGTGGGGAGTATATGCTTTTAGAGTAAAGCCATTTGGACTCACCAATGCCCCTGCAACTTTCCAAAGACTGATGTGTCGTGCATTTAAGGAATTTTTAAGGAAGAGTATGGAAGTATATATAGATGATTTGTGCACTTATTCCAGTCAGAGAAAGCATCTTCCAGAACTAAGGAGGATATTCAAAAAATGTAGATAATATCGAGTATGCTTGAACCCAAAAAACTGCATCTTTATGGTAAGCAAAGGAAAGATCTTGGGACATATTGTATGAAAGAACGGAATTTCCATAGATGAATATAAGATTAAAGTAATTTTGGACTTACCTATACCTAAAAATGCAAAGGAAGTACAAGTGTTTATGGGTCATTGTGGGTACTATCATCGATTTATCCACATGTATGCTATAATCTCTAAGCCGCTATATGGGTTATTGACCCAATTCACTTGGAATGAGGATTGTGAAAGGACATTTTAAGAATGAAAATGATGACTAATTCAGCCCCTATCTTGAAGATACCCAATTGGAATAAACCATTCCATATCCATGTGGATGCATCTAATTATGCCAACGTATATACTAGCTCAACTAGTAGATGAAGGAAAATTAGATCATCCTATTGCATACACGAGTAGAAAACTCAACTAGGTAGAGAGAAACTATATCACTACATAAAGACAGGGCTTAGGAATGGTGTACATAGTCAAGAAATTTTGACATAACCTCCTAGCTAACAAATTCAAGTTCTTTATCGACCATTAGGCTTTATTGTATCTGGTCAATAAGCCCTGCAATATGGGAAGATTAGTGAGATGGTTTCTATTGCTGATGGAATTTGATTTTGAAGTAGTATTAAAAAAAGGAAACACTCATGTAAGAGCTGATCATCTATCTCGGATGACACACAGAGAACCACCCAACAGAGTGGATGATGATCTACCAGACATGTACTTATTCAACCTAGAAGTATGTCCGAAATGGGCAGAAAAGCTGATTCCACACATGGACTACACCATAGGATCAAGAAAGACAACAAAAAAGAATTCTTAAAATCTTGTAAGTTACATATTGTAGCAAGTAATTTATACTACAAAGAGCCAAATGGCGTATTACCAAGATGTATCGAAGAAGCGGAACAATAAAACTTGATTGAGCAAGCTCATGTGAATCGATGGAGAATTCATAAAGGAGCCCATGGAACATTAAGAGAATTGAAAAGATTGGGAGTCTTCTGGACAAACATGCCAAAGGACATACACGAACACATCAATCGTTTCCAAGAATGCCAGGAGAATACTCTAGAGGACCATGCATCATTATAATTCTCTACAATAACACTAGACTCGAGTAAGGCATTGGTAAAATTCTTGAAAACACACGAGCATGAGGAAGGAGCTAATCTAGCAAGGAAGCAAACTCTAGAAGAAATGAGTAAGGACTACACCATAATTGGAAAGAAACTATTTAAAAGAGGAAAGGACAATCAACTATGGCTATGCATCCATGAAGGAGATTACTTACCCATTTTAGAGATGGCACATGTAGGTGCCACGGGAGGACATTTTTCAGCTGAAAGAACTATAAAAATGATTCTCTTTGTAGGCTTGTGGTGGCCAACTCTACATATGGATGCTGACACGTATGTACAAAGTTGTGAGGTGTGCCAAAGAACCAAGTATCCTATCAGAAGAGATGATATACCTCTAAGATCCATGATTTGCATGAGAGTCTTTTCAAAATGGGGCATTGATTTCATAGAACCTATTAATCCTCCAACCAAGGGATCACATGCTAAATAATAGTGGCCATAGATTATCTAACAAAATGGATAGAAGTGAAAGCAACAAGGAAAAATGATGCACAAACTACAACAAAGTTTCTCTTTGAAAATATCCTTACTCGCTTTGGATTACCAATAGAGATAGTGAGCAATAGGGGAAACACTTCATCAATGAATTAATATAATCATTGATGAATGAATTCTTGGTGATTCATAAAAAATCAGCCCCTTACCACCCCCAAGCTAATGGTCAAGCGGAAAGTTCCAACAAAGTATTGTGCATAGTGTTGACCAAAATAGTCAACAACTAAAGGTCAAATTGGGATAAACAATTGCATCATGCAATTTGGGCCTTCTGTATGGCTTACAAAACTACCATTGGAACCACCCCTTTCAATTTAGTATACAAATAGAATGCGATTCTACCAATTGACTTTTTAGTGCCTACTCTATGTGTAGCACAAAATACGATTGGACAGGCCATGAACTATCTAGACAATTGGAACAAATTCAGAAACTACATAAAACAAGATTACAAGCAGTAGCAAGAACTTATGCGGCTAAAAAGAGAAGGATGAAGACTTAATTGAAGATATGATCCTTGGACAGGACTCGATCTTTGAGAATGAAGTTTGCATACACCTTACACAAAGATACATATGAGCCAAGATAGGACACAAAAAAGTCTTTACTCTTCTACAAGCTAGACTGCCCCAAACCCTTAGTACAATTTTATCTAAGGAAGAGAACTCAAAGAAGAAAATAAAAGAAAATACAAGAACGGGTGTGTATCAAGAATGCCCTAGCCTAGAATTGCAGGCGAGCAGGGAAATATTGCATGACTGTGTGACCACTTCTCCTGTAAGACATGAGCTTGAGAGAAATAGAGAGGACATTTCTTCTCAACCTATCTACAATATAAGAAGGAAACCAACATGGATGTCGACTGTTCGAACATTACATCCATTCAATACGCGACTGCAATGGGTACGCAAGGATCGACTGACTCAACATGCCAGTACAACGTAGGAACCGATCGACCATCCAGTAGAAACACAACAAAACAACCACCATTTGCAATCGCAAAGGGATAAACCAAAGCTCGTTCGTGTATGGCTTCCAAAGCCATTGGTGGAGGCCCAAAAATCACAATGATGCCATATGGATCCCAAAAGTAGTCCAAAGTGTAGCAAATCATGAGATAGAAAAACTTAAAGAAGTGCCATATCAGTGGAGTAAATCAAAAGCAACATCAAAGGATCGAAGAGAAAACTGAAGGATCACGACATGCCAAACCCAATCCGCAAACAGGAATAAGTCAAAGAACACATTCACGAGCAGGGGACAAGGAATGCGGAAGAGGATCATGCCACAAACACAAACTACAAAGTGGATATGGAGATCAAAGAAGCAACAAGAAATCAGCCAAACAAATCAAGAAGACTCTACTTGCACTCATGAAGCATCAATTGCATCTAGAGTATGCATGATAGGGCCACATTACAAGGCTATGCATTAGGCACATTGCCTCTTCAACAAAAGTAGTGGTGCACATTTCCACAACCGGAATAGGACTTAACTTCTACTATCATACGAACGACTATACATCATCAATAAATAAATGCTTCGGCTATCACTAATCTCTTATTCTCTTTCAAGATTAAAAATTAAGAAAAGTGTGGCAAGACACCTTACTTACTTACACAAGAGGGTATGGAGCATGAAAAACGACATATTAATGAAGCAGACATAAACATGCAAATTGGTTTCTTTCTTAAATCGATTCCCTACTTTATTACGAGTGCAGATGGCGTCCGAAGACTCTGAAGCAACAGTTCAAGAGGAAGTGCTTAAATTTCTGATGCAAAGTGTAATAAAAGCCAAAGGACATTGGTTCTGAGAAGACTGACGTAGTTCCACAGATATAGAGAATTGGGATTAGTTAATTCCAACTCCTCATCCAAAGTTCAAGAAGAACATGAACCATCACTTATGAATGTGGACATTAGAAGTGAATCAAATGATGACGGTAAATGGGATGAAAGAAATCAAGTCAAGAATTCACTTGAAGTAGAAAGCAAACAGTTAGATGAAATTCTAGAGGGTAAATTCAAAGAGGAACCAAAGGAAAATGAGGATGTACACACATTAAAGATGAATGATACTACGAAGCTTCAAGTCACAGAAACGTACCTCGAGGGTCAGGCTACAATGAAGATTCTAAAGGAAGAGAAAGTACAAGGAGAAATGGAGGCGCAAGAATCATTCACACCTATAAGGGTAGTAGCACAACCTTCACCTTTGGATGTAACATTTCAAGGAAGTGCTACTACGTCTACTCCACATAAAGAAGAAGAACCCCAAATCCAACTACAAATAAGACAACCCCATAATGACACCATACATGTGGAAAAGGGGAAAGATGTACATATAGGCAAAGCATCGAGCATACCAAAAACCTGGCTCAATGTAGATGTGGCACAACTCAAGTCAGTGGTAAAACCGATGATACAGACTGCCATGGAAACACAACAACAACTCATGGGAGTTGATAACAACTACAACAAAGATGTGATAGAAAGAAACCAATTCAAAACACTCAGTGAAGAATTATTTGCGAGAATATTACAAGCCCTCCAAGCACTTACACATAAAGAATAAGAAACAAAAGAAGCTATGGAAAGGTGCAACCTACTCACTGAAGAAAATCAAAAGATGCAAGATCAGCTTAAAGAGCTTCAAAGTAGGCATGAGACCAGTGAAGCCGAGAAGGTATGTTTATCGAATAGAAGAAAACTTTTAGAAGCTCAAATAAAAGTATATATGGATGACGTAGACAACCTAGGGAACAAAAATAAGGAATTGATGAATGCCATTTTTCTTAATCAACCTATGGAGGTGCTAGAAAGTCAAAACACTAGTACACAAGAATTAAAAGATAAAATTGCTAAGTATGAAGATCAGCCAAAGCAAGAGCAAGCTCTAAGAGAAGAGTGGGAAAGGAAATATATGTATGATATAAATGAACTCAGAAAAAGGTGGAAGGCTGTAGAAGCCAAAATTGTGGAGCAATGCAAAGAAGATGTAGATCAAGTAGAAGTGCTTGGTGACCAAATCTTGAAGAGTAGGCAAGCATTCACAATAGAAAATAATGAAATCATTGGAAGCCTACGGGCTCAATAATAATCAAATGGGGACATCAGTAATTCAAGGTTCTCAAGCAGCTACTATGGAGACTGAGGTACATCCTCCTTCTCCCCCCATACATCATTCACCAATAAACGAGGAAGAAGCAGAGAGACATGAATCGAATATTGTAGAACTAGGCCAAAGGGAACGGGCACTACTAGTGTCCCAACTTACAGAACAATTTGAAGATCAAGTGATGAAAGTAATGAAGGAAGCAAAGATCAAAAGTAAGAATTTAGAGAAAATTTTGAAGCCCTTTAGTGGACCATACGTCCTATTGAAAGAAGAAACTAGGCAATATATCAAGAGAACTACACAAAAAGAATGAGGTCAAGACTTATATTTCAAAATCGATACATTCTCTTACACACAAGAAGAATTTGACAAAGCATATCCGATCTGGAGACAAAAATTTTGAAGGAACAATTGGTTTCGGCTAATGAAGTTATACCTGATAGATCACTTGTGCAGACGGTTCTAAATGGTCTTCCTTATTCATATAGGAGTTTTGCTTCTACTCTTTGTTTGATGATGAATGGCAATCCAAATGCCTTGAAATTTGAGGAGTTAGTCTCTATTTTGTTGTGGGAAGATTAGTCTAGGCAGAACCGGTCCATTATGCATGCTGCAAATCAAGATTTCTTGGCTACTGAGAAGGGCAAAGATAAATGGAGCTCATCTACTAGTAAGCAAAAATCTGGAAATGCTAAACATTTGAAGAAGGAAGATAAAGATGAGAAGAAAGAAAAAAAAGTAAAAATTGTCTTATAAGTACTGTAAAGGAAAGGATCATTTCATAAAGAACTATCCAAAACTAGCTACAAAAGATGCTGGAATGGTTGTTGTAGAGGCCTCTACACCGAAAATAAAGTCTGCTAATCTTGTGCATAATGGAGAATGGGTGTTTACTGCTGTTTGCAGTTTTGACCCATCCTCTCATGAGCAATGTAAGTCTATAGCAGACTCAGATGTTTGGTACTTTGATCGTGGGGCAACCAAACATATTACCTCACAGCATAGTTTCTTCACTTCACTTGAGCCTATCCCTACAGGGAATACTGTCACATGTGCCAACAACTCCTCTTATCTTCTTATGGGAGCTGGTAAGATCATTATGACTACTACTGATGGTAGTTCTTTTACATTGTCAAATGCTTTATTTGTGCCATCAGTTTCTGCATTAGCCAAAATTGGCTTGGTTGTGAAATTTTTTGATGGCAGATGTACAGTTCATGATCTGCCAAATGGCAACATGAGTATTGCTTATGGCATTTTATGTCATGGGCTATATAAGCTCATAGACTATGAAAAATATATGAATGATTTAGCATGTTCAACACATGATTCTCAGGCTATGTTAGATGCAAAGCCTTGGCATGCACGCTTTGGTCATTTGAACTTTGCTAGTTTCCTATGCTTGTAGAAATCTAAAATGGCGTCTGTTGGCAGGAGGGAAAATGTAGAAAGAAGTGCTCAGTTGGATGTTGCAGTTGCTGAGTCAGAATGTGTTGACTCGGAATTGTGCTAAGTCCATGTTTTGCTCACTCCGATTTTTAATAAATAGTTACCAATTAGTTAGTCTTTCATGTCACATGATTTTTTGGTTGTTGTTTCTTGATCACATGAGTATCACAAGGGAAGAAGAAGCATCTTTCAAGAAGATCAAAAGAAGAAATAAGATGAAGAGCCTACAGAAGGTTGAAAGGTCTCTGTTTATGTGTGTGTGCAGGCTGAAAACACAGTCAAGCATTTGAATATCGACAATACTAAGAAGTGTCAGGATTATCTATCTTGTAACTATGTCATTTTGAAGACTTAATCAGTATATTTCAAATTATCTGTTCAACATAGGTGTAAGATTATGTCTATCTAAGGAGAAGTGTCGTGAAACAGTACTCTATCGCAACATAATAGTACTGAGCCTGAAGACTATTTGCAAGTGTTTTTTTCTCTGTGTGAGTAGATCAGTGTTGAAGTTGAATACTTTGGACGTTTGCAACTTGTGTAAGTAGCTATGTGTTCTTGAACCCAAGCACATAGTGATCCTACTGCGTTTGCTAAGGAAGCACGAGATGCATGAAAGGACGAAGAGGAAGATTTAGTAGAGTTTATTATACAGGAGCGCAAGCAAAAGTAGCTAACATGGAGTCAACTTCTGAATTTTATGATTGGTATGAAGCACACGAGGAATCTAGAAACTGAGGAGGAAGGAGGAACAAGTCTAGCTGAAGCTCGGCTGGTGGGCAGTATACTAGGAGCATTATTCCTAACAGAAGCAACTATAGGAGTTAGACGATGACTCTAGTTCGACCCACTGCATTAGGGGAAAAAATGAACCCTGCATGGGCCTTTTAGATTAAGGAGTGATTAGGAACTGACCAATGAGAGGAGGTTGGTGGCCACAATCTACTCCCTTAAACACATAGGCTAGGCATAGGCTTCCCTTGTTTTTGAATGGTCAAACATGGAAAAAACAAGTAGAGTAGTGGGTTTCCTTTTGAAAATGGCTTTGAGAAGCCCAAATTTTATTTTGAACCGTTGGATTAGGATTGTTTTCAAAGGCTCAGATTGTATCCTTCTTGAGGAAGGCGTGATCGCTTTTGCACCCTTGGATTAGACCTTCCATCGGACGGAATCCATAGCAGATAGTCAATTTTAAGCGCCTTTGCATGTGGTCCATTAGATGCTCTCTTCATCGAACACCTACAAATGATCTCCTGAATCCAAAAGGCGCCATTTTGCATGGACCATACGATGAGGAGATCCATCAGACGACTCCGATTGACTGTGCAAAAGAGATCAGCGCCAAATCTTGTTCAACGTCGGATCTTCTAAGATCTAAGGGCCATAATTCTTACAGAGCTTGAGCAAAACAAATTCGGGGGAATCAGCATACTGTCACGCATGTCAGACGACGCAAACTTCCATCCTTGGTACCTTTTGATCTTGGCCATTGAATTGAAGGATCCAAAGGCCCAAAACATTTTCTTTTCAAATTTGAAACTCAAATATCCTATCAATCAATATTTTATTTCACAATACCACTAGTGGTTTTATAAGCCCTCTTAATCCCCTAGATTAAGATTTTAATTCCTGAAAATTAGGAATCCTTATAAGGCCCATGCAGGGTTCACTTTTTCCCCTAATAAGTTATAGGGATGACTGGTCGAAGAACTAGGCATACACCTCAGCCATATCCAATGGTGCAATTGCCTCCAAATCCCAAGGTCAAAGCAGCCCATTTTAGAGGAGGGTCCAAAGAAGATGCTGACTGTCACGTGGCTCAAATTGAGATAATGTGGACAGCAAATGGATATCCATCCATATATGGAGATGCAATCAAACCCCAACAATTTGTAGTTACATTGGAAGGAAGAGCAATGAGATGGTTCAATCAATATGGTATTGCTCATTTTGCTACACATGATGCATTAAAAACAGCACTTTTACAAAGATTTAAGAAAGAAAAACTCCCGCTGATGTGTTGAGGAAGTTGAGAGCAATTAGACAAAGGAACATGTTAGTAGAAGACTATGCTAAAAAATTTAGAACTTTAATGGAAAGATTACAGGGCAACGAGAGACCTATTGACAAAATGTTGGCAGGGTATTTCCTAAAAGGATTAAGGAGCAGCATTAGGCATGCGGTTGCAAGTGTGGATATAGGTAATGGTTTTGATGTATCAGTGTTAGCGGCTACCAGAGTTGAAAGAAGATTTGGTAGATCAAAGAAGAGGCATAGTGACTCTAGTTCAGATGTTGAATCTGATTCAGAAATGGAGTCAGAGAAAGGTATGAATGATTTTAAATTGGACACTGAAGATGAAGAGGTTGTGGTGAGAAGGCACCGAAAACATAAATGTAAGCAAAGTAAAGAGGAAGCTTTGATTAGTAAATCAAACAAACATGGATACTATATAATTGCTCCAAAGGAGAAAAGGTTTTGTGAAATTTGTGATAAAGATGGACATACAACAAGTCAGTGTTGGTATAATCCCAAACATCGAGGACAAGTTCAAGGCAAGGAAATAGGAATAGTAATGAAGCTGCAGCAAATCAGGCCATTCCAGTTTAGGGAAAGGGTGGTTTTCTGAGGCAGCAGCAAGGAAGACCTCCATGGTCAGATCAGGCCAACCAACAAGGAAATTATCAGGGTCATCAGCAAGGGAATCAGTAGGGCAGACCACCGAGAGTGATGCCATATGGATATTGTTTTGCACCAGACCATTGGATTGGGCCTAATTGTCCTTTATGGCTAAAGCATAGAGAAGAAAGGGGTATACTAGTGGTTCGTTATAATCAGAATAACAAGCAAAGGCAATAGCAGCAATAGGACTAGCAAGCTCCTCAAGCAAATGTTGTAGTAATAGATTTATCGGATCAAGAATGTTGTAATGATCTAGGTGCCAGTACATCAGGAAGTCTACATTAGGACCATGAAAATGAGTGGAATTATGATTGTAAGCAATGTGGTAAAGTCAAGGATGTGGATGTCTTGACGATTACAAGGTCCAAGAATAAAGGTTCTATTGATTGGCAAGAGCAAAGAAAAATAAGGGACCAAGATTAGAAACAGATCCAACAAGATCAGCAGAAGCAAGAGCAATTTCAGATTTTTTCCTAGGAGGATGAGGCTGAAACATCTATGCATAAAACAAAGAAGGATGACATAATGAAAACCAAGTAAGAACTCGATAGGGACTGGTTTGAGGTAATAATTAGCTCTCCTTTGCAATTGTCCTTAGATCAGTTATTGTCTTTGGTACCAACTTTTAGAGAGAAATTGTTGAAGAAGCTAGTTGGGCAGTAGTTAGAGCTAGCAGCTAGGCAGGTACCTTCAACATCAACTAATAATATTGATCTCACTGATTTATTTTGTTGTGCCACTAATTTAGGCATAGTATAAACAAAGGCAATTTGATGAGGTTTTGTTAGATGGTGGATCAGGAGTTAACATATTACCCGAGCACATTTTTAAAGAAATGGGGAATGGGGCTTTGGCCCCAACACCTTTTCAAGTAAAGATGGAATATCAAACTAGAGCCCAACCTTTGGGCATTTTGAAGCAGTAACAAATCACAATTGCAGGAAGAGTACAGGAAGACTATATACTAATGTAGAGGAAGAGTTTGAATCCCAAACCATACAGATCAGCCTACACCAACTGCCTCGAACAAGGTGTATCCATGCAGCTCAAACTGCCCTTGATGCATATCGACGAGAGTCGAGCTCTCATATGAATGATGCAAGAACTGATGAAGTTCTTGAAAAGCTCCTACTCACTGTATGCCTGTGTCAATCATAAAATGACTGACAACTCCAAGTGCAAATGCTCCAATAGCAATTGCAATATCTGGTCTCGAGCATAATAACTCATACATCAAACTCCCAAATGATGACAAAACTTGTGCTATCCTAGCTAACCTAAGCATGTCATCCATGCATATATCCAAGGCATCCAAAGCACCATCGCCAAGACCAATATGTCCTGAGATATCTATGTCAACATTTGGCATGAGCAAATCCAAGAATGACTACATGATTGCTGACTCATTAACATCTAAATCAGTCATCCTCTCAGCCAATGATGTGTCTAGTTGTGTACCCTTGGAGCTAGTAGGCTCTAGCATACATTGTCTATCATAAGAGCTATCTTTCTCTACCACACTAAGTGTATCATCATGCTTCACATAAGCTAACTGCACAACATCAACACCAAGATCAAACTGATGATCAAACTCTAATTGAGTATCATCACAATGCTCTACATGAGCATCCATAGCATGCTCTAAAGCATCCTAGATGATCATCCAAAGTGTGCTCCATAAGTGTTGGAGATAGACGTCTGCAGAAGCACGTGAAAAACACAAGGAAGAAGAAGAAGAAGCTTGGAGCACAAACACACAATACTGAATGTATTACTAGAGAATGTACAAAGATAAGTAGCCCATTAGGGCAATAGGTGTATATACAAGCCGAGGTGCCCTATACTCAGCCTCACAACTGGAAGTGGCCATAGTAGGCTACTTCTTGCTCAACCAAGATATACATGAGCTACCAAGCATGAAGCAAAAGCCACGGTGGACACATGAGTGTCATAGCAACCAGCCCAATCTGAGTCAAAAAAAGCATGAAAATCTTGCGATAGTGATCTCCCCTTCGGATAAAACAACCCAAGTAGCCGAGTACCACTCAAGTAGTGAAAGATGCGCTTAACCGCCTTCCAATGCGTGACTCCTGGGCAATGCATAAACCTGCTCATCTGTGAGACAACAAACTGAATATCTGGCTGAGTAATGCATAAATAAATCAAGCATCCAACAGCCTGCTGATAGAGAACAGCATCAAATGCATCTCCAGAATCATGAAGACTCAATCGTAAACCTGTCTCCATAGGAGTGGCAATAGGATTACAGTCTTCAAGGCCAAAACGCTGTAATAATGTGTCAATATATTTCGTTTGACACAAAGCCATTCCACCATCAAATTGCATAAACTGAATGCCCAAATAGTGATGCAAATGCCCCAAATCAGATATCTCAAATGAGGCATGCAAATTAGCCTTGAAATCAGCAATATGCTTCTCAATAGGACCAGTGAGCAGCATGTCGTCAACATAGACAAGAATGATCAGAAGCACATCATTAGCACGCTTAACATATAAGGTGCTTTCAGTTGGACTGTTCTCAAAACCATGTGCAGCCAGATAGGCATGTATCTTCTCGTACCAAGCACGTGGTGCTTGCTTTAAACCATATAATGCCTTCTTTAACCTGCACACCTGGTTTTCATGCCCTTTCTGCACAAAGCCATGGGGCTGAAAAACATACACTTCTTCATGCAAGTCACCATTCAGAAATGTTGTTTTAATGTCCAACTGATGTACATTCCAATCATGATGGGCTGCAAGTGCACAAATGCTCCGAACAGTAGTCATACGGCATGTAGGTGCAAAGGTCTCATCAAAATCAATGCCTCTTTCCTATGCATAACCCTTTGCAACAAGCCTAGCCTTATACATGTCCACTGTACCATCATGTTTACACTTCAGCTTGTATACCCATTTAGTGCCAATGGCCTTCTTGCCAGGAGGCAAGTCACATAAAGACCAAGTACCATTCTTCATTATAACATCATATTCAGATTGCATAGCAGCCATCCAATTTTTTGAATTTTGTGCTTCATCAAACGAAACAGGCTCATTCTCATCATAGAGACTAGATGCAGCCATAGCATAGCAATTTGATGCAAAAGACGCACTATGAGAGCCTGAACGAGTACCGTATGAGAGAGGTGCATCTAATTTGCTGTCACGCAAAGTCTACACTAGCCATTTTGGCATAGTTCTTGCCTGCTCAATATTAGCTCTCTCATCAATAGTGCATCATGTATATCTACATAAGAAATAGAATTATCTGCATCATCACATGAAACCTGCAAAGGATGAGAAGTTGCCTCATTAGGACCAGCATTAGACTCTCCACCTATAAAAAGAGGCATCAAAGTATCATACATGTCTTTGGAGCTAATAGATGTCTCCTTGGTACATGAAAGCAATGGTTGAATAGCATCTTCCACAAAACAACATCACGACTAACCAGAATGCGTTTAGTCTGTGGATGATACAGACGATAGCATTTACTTTCACAATTGTACCCAATAAAAATACATTTTACTACCTTATCATCCAATTTTTTGCGATGTTGTTCAGGCGCTAATGCATATGCCAAACAACGAAAAACATGCAGATGAGCAACAGATAGCTTGCTTTCATGCCAAGCCTCATATGGAGTGATAGACTGCAACGCTTTAGTGGGACACCTGTTAGTACATATGCTGCACACATGACGGCCTCAAGCCAGAAACTATGTGGTAAAGCCTGACTCTTGACCATACACTTCGCCATCTCCATGAGTGACCTGTTCTTCCGTTCAACAAATCCATTTTGTTGAGGTGTATACGGCACTGTACACTGGTGTTTTATCCCACGTTCAACGAGAAATGCATTAAAATCAGAAGACATATATTCCCCCCCTCGATCAGAACAGAGGGTGCCCATTTTACATGCTGACAGATTTTCAGCCAAAACCAAAAACTGCTTGAAGCACAAAAACACTTCGGACTTTGCCTTCAATGGATATACCCATGCATGCCTGGAAAAATCATCAATGAAAGTCACGAAGTAAAGATAGTTTCCAAAAGAAGGTGTCTGCATAGGACCATAGACATCACTATGTACAAGCTGCAATTTCTGCATACTAGCCCGAACTGAACCATCTTTTGGAAAGGAGGAACGCCGTATTTTGCCCAAAATACAGCCTTCACATACATGTTTTCCAGGTGCCTCAAGCTTGGGCAAAGAAGACACCATATCAGATTTCTATAGGCGTAGCAAACGACCAAAATTCAGATGACCAAAGCGTGCATGCGAAAGGTTTGCATCTGACATAGCCTGAGAATCATGAACTGCACATGCCGAATCATTCACAGATGTTTCATAGTCTATGAGCTTATACAACCCACCACATAAAATGCTAGAAGCAATAATAACATCGTCTTTTGACAGATCATGAACTGTACATCTGTCATCAACAAATTTCACAGCCAAGCCAATCTTGGCTAATGCAAAGACTGATAACAGATTCTTCTTGATCCCTGGCACAAATAAAGCATCGGACAAGGTGAAAGAACTACCATCAGCAGTAGTTAGAATGATCTTACCAACTCCCATAACAAGATAAGAGGAGTTGTTGGCGCATGTGATAGTATTCCCTGTAGGGGTAGGCTCAAGAAGAGAAGAAACTGCGCTGCGAGGTAATATGTTTGGTCGCCCCACTGTCAAAGTACCAAACATCTGAGTCCACTGCAGACATGCACTGCTCATGAGAAGATGGGTCAAAACTGCAAATAGTAGTAAACGCCCATTCTTCTTCCTGCACAAGATTAGTAGACTTTGTTTTTGGTGTAGAGGCTTCTGCAACAACCATTCCAACCTCCTTTTTCTTTGCCTCTTTTGCAGCCACTTTTGGATAGTTCTTCATGATATGATCATTCCCCTTACAGTACTTGCAAAATAATTTCTGCTTTTCTGATTCTTCTCATCTTTATCCTGGTTCTTCGAATGTGCAGTATTTGCAGATTTCTGCTTACTAGTAAAAGAGCTCCATTTTCCTTTGCCCTTCTCACTAGCCACAAAAGCTTGATTTGCAACACACATTATGGACCTGTTCTGCCTAGACTGATCTTCTTGCAATAGAACAGAGACTAACTCCTCAAATGATAAGGCATGCGGATTGCCTTTCATCATCAACCGAAGAGTAGAAGCAAAACTCTGATATGAATTAGGAAGACCATTCAGAACAGTCTGCACAAGTGAGCTATCTGGTATAACTACATCAGTAGAAATCAATTGTTCCTTCAAATATTTAATCTTCGTTAGGAAATTGTCCATAGAATCACCTTCATTCATGTGCTCATTCTCCAACTGTTTTTGGAGGTAAGCAACACGAGCGTCATTCCTAGCTTGGTACAATGTGGTAAGTGTATCCTAAGCATCCCTAGTTGTTTTGCAAGAGCGAATATGAGGAATAATGGCACGTTTGACAGACAAAGCTATCAATGATCTTTGACACCATCTTCATTAGCTCCAGCACCTGTATTCGCAGTACCTGTTGTTACAGGTGTAACAGGACCTCTTTCAACACCCTACACAATGTTCCACAATCCTTTTGCAACCAATACATGTCACATCATATAAGCCCATAATGGGTAGTTGGTACCATCCAACTTATCCTCAACAACCAACATACGGAATACATCACTGCTTTCAGCCATGGCGGGTGACTAAAATACCTTGATGCAGAAAATAGATTGTATCTCAAAAAGTTGAACGGAACTGCCCAGACGAGTTCTGCTAAACCTGTAGCAGACTTCGAGATGCTTATACTGACGAATAGAAACAGGTATATACCTTTGGCACAAAAAGATGAAATAGCCTACACAAGCGCTACGATAGTGCATTCGGAGGCCGAAATGAGCTTAGATGAGTATGCTCACCAAAATTCGTGCGATTCTGAGACTACAAAACGAAGGAGTGTTGACGGCACCCTAGATGAAGTGACGACCTGCTCTAATACCAATTGTTGTAGATAGACGTCTGCAAAAGCATGCAAACAGCACAAGGAAGAAGAAGATTCTTGGAGCACAAACACACAATACTGAATGTATTACTAGAGAATGTATAAAGATAAGTAGCCCATTAGGGCAATAGGCGTATATACAAGCCGGGGAAAAAAAAGACTCCTAAAGAGGGAAAAAAGTGCCCCGACGGTCGTAGTGTGTTCACACACATCACTACCTAAATATATCAACAGTAAGAGCATCCACATGATCAATAAAAATCCAAGACACAAGAAATATAACAAGAGACTAGAAACAATACTCTATCAGCAATAGGATCGCATTTTCATATTCATATGCATAACTCACATCACAAATGTCTCACTGAAGAAGAAATCATGTGAAATAACCATGCATCTAACATGCACATAAAACCATGAGCATAATTCTGCTCACTAGGTCTCGAAAGTGAATAAGTAGATACGAAGAAAACCTTGAAAAAATTTGATAGAATATCCCCTCTAAACTGAGTAATTAAATAAGATAACCAATAACAAAAGAACAATGAGTAACCTGGCACCACTTATCACTGATACAACCAAAGATAATGGCAAATATATATGCCAAAAATTGATGGCAATACACACCAATACAATGGTTATACACCTCCCACTCAAGAATGAATCCTACAAGATCGTCTAATTTGTCATGAATAACCTATGACCAAGTCCAAGTAAATGGAGATAAACAATGATTCAAAGCTATCACACAAGCATAAAGGATCTACTAGAGTACTCTTCTAGCATAAAAGGCAACAAAATTTCAGTAGCATCTGCTTTGTAAAATGAGCTCTGAACAAAAATAACCATGTGAGAATCACCATCCACATATGCCAAGAATCACACTGGCAAACAAATATCGAATCAATGATCATATGCTAATAGAATATCCAATCAAAGTGACAAATGGATGTGCAGTTGAGGCTCCAACTTGGATCATTTACCTGCATAAAAACAAGAATACAAGCACTAGCCAAGACCCAAAATCAAATCTCATAAAATGTGTGCAACTGACAAGTAAATCCGTATCCAAGTGGCATAAATGAGAGAGACCAAAATGTTGTACATTCTCTAGTAATACATTCAGTATTGTGTGTTGTGCTCCAAGCTTCTCCTTCTTCCTTGTGATGTTCGCGTGCTTCCGTAGATGTCTAACTCCAACAATTGGTATCAGAGCAGGTCATTGCTTCATCTAGGGCGCCGTCAATACTCCTCCGATTGCAATCTCAGAATCGCACGAATTTTGGTGAGCATACTCAATGTGTTTTCGAGATCAAAACTGCTTCGCTTTGTGTACCGAAATCACGATCCGAGCTCATTTCGGCCTCCGAACGCACTATCATAGTGCTTATGCAGGCTATTTTGTCTTTTTGTGCCAAAGGTATATACCAGTTTCTGTTCGCCACTATAAGCATCTCAAAGTCTGCTACAGGTCTAGCAAAATTCATCTGGGTAGTTCTATTCAATTTTTGAGATACATTCAATTTTCTACATCAAGGTATTTTAGTCACTGGCCATGGCTGAAAGTAGTGATGTATTCCGTATGTTGGCTATTGAGCATAAGTTGGATCGTACCAACTACCCATTATGGGCTTATATGATGTGACATGTGTTGGTTGCAAAAGGAATGTGGAACACTGTGCAGGGTGTCAAAAAACGTCCTATCACACCTGCAACTGTTACAACTGTAGGTACTGAAGCTGATGCAGAAGGTGTCGAAGATAATGATATTCTGCATATTTCTGTTCGTGTTGCGGTTTTTGCTGCACCTACTGCAGAGCAGATTTGTTGGGATGGCAGAGATGCCCAGGCACATGCATTGATAGCTTTGTCTCTTAAATGTGCCATTATTCCTCACATTCGCTCTTACAGAACAGCTAGGGATGCTTGGGATACACTTACCACATTGTACCAAGCTAGGAATGAGGCTCCTGTTGCTTGCCTTCGAAAGCAGTTGGAGAGTGAGCACATGAATGAAGGTGGTTCTATGGACAATTTCCTAACGAAGATCGAAGGAACAGTTGATTTCTGTTGATGAGCTTATACTAGATAGCTCACTTGTGCAGATCGTTTTGAATGGTCTTCCTGATTCATATCAAAGTTTTGCTTCTACTCTTCGGTTGATGATGAAAGGCAATCCAAATGCCTTATCATTTGAGGAGTTAGTCTCTGTTCTATTGCAAGAAGATCATTCAAGGTAGAACAGGCCCACTATGCGAGTTGCAGATCAAGCTTTCCTGGCTAGTCAGAACGGCAAAGGAAAATGGAGCTCTTCAACTAGTAAGTAGAAATCTGCTAATTCTGCATATTCGAAGAAGGAAGATAAAGATGAGAAGAAAACAGAAAAGCAAAAATTGTTTTGTAAGTACTATAAAGGGAATGATCATATCATAAAGAAATGTCCAAAACTGGCTGCTAAAGAGGCAAAGAAGAAAGAGGCTGGAATGGTTGTTGCAGAGGCCTCTACACAAAAAACAGAGTCTACTAATCTTGTGCACGAAGAAGAATGGGCATTTACTACTGTCTGCAGTTTTGATCCATCTTCTCATGAGCAGTGCATGTCTGCAGTAGACTCAGATGTTTGGTATTTTAACAGTGGGGCGACCAAACATATTACCTCATAGTGGAGTTTCTTCTCTTCACTCGAGCCTGCCCCTATAGGGAATACTATTACATGCGCCAACTCCTCTTATCCTGTTATGGGATTTGGTAAGATCATTTTGACTACTGCTGATGGTAGTTCTTTCACTTTGTCAGATGCTTTATTTGTGCCAAGGATCAAGAAGAACCTGTTATCAGTTTTTGGATTAGCCAAGATGGGCTTGGTTGTGAAATTTGTTGATGACAGGTGTACATTTCATGATCTATCAAATGGTGATGTGATTATTGCTTCTAGATTTTATGTCGTGGGCTGTATAAGCTCATAGACTATGAAATATCTATAAATGATTTGGCATGTGTAGTAAATGATTCTCAGGCTATGTCAGATGCAAAGCTTTGGCATGCATGCTTCGGTAATCCAAATTTTGCTAGTTTGCTACACCTCCAGAAATCTGAAATGGTGTCCTCTTTGCCCAAACTTGAGGCACCTAGAAAACATGTTTGTGAAGGCTGTATTTTGGGCAAAATGCAGCGTTCATCCTTTCCAAAAGATGGTTCAGTTCGGGATACTCAAAAATTGCAGCTTGTACACAGTGATGTATATGGTCCTATGCAGACACCTTCTTTTGGGAATTATCTTTACTTCGTGACTCTCATTGATGATTTTTCCAGGCACGCATGGGTATATCCATTGAAGGCAAAGTCCCAAGTGTTTATGTGCTTCAAACAGTTTTTGGATTTGGCTGAAAATTTGTCAGCATGTAAAATGGGCACCCTCCATTCTGATTGAGGGGGGGAATATATCTCTTCTAATTTTAATGCATTTCTAGTTGAACGTGGGATAAAACACCAGTGTACAGTGCCGTATACACCTCAACAGAATGGAGTTGCTGAATGAAAGAACAGGTCACTCATGGAGATGGCGAGGTGTATGGTCAAGTGTCACACTTTACCACATAGTTTCTGGCTTGAGGCTATCATGGGTGCATCATATGTACTGAACATGTGTCCTACTAAAGCGCTGGAGTCTATCACTTCATATGCGGCTTGGCATGCTCAAAAGCCATTTGTCGCTCATCTGCGTGTTTTTGGTTATTTGGCATATGCATTAGTGCCTGAACAACATCGCAGAAAATTGGATTGTAAAGCAATAAAATGTATTTTTGTTGGGTACAGTTCTGAAAGCAAAGGCTATCATCTGTATCATCCATAGACTAAACGCATTCTGGTTAGCCATGATGTTGTTTTTGTGGAAGATGCTATTCAACCATTGCTTTCATGTACTAAGGAGACATCTTTTAGCTCCAAAGACATGTATGATACTTTGTTGCCTCTTTTTATAGGTGGTCAATCTAGTGCTGGTCCTAATGAGGCAACTTCTCAACCTTTGTAGGTTTCATGTGATGATGTAGATAATTCCATTTCTGATGTAGATATACATGATGCATTTATTGGTGAGAGAGCTGATATTGAGGAGGCAAGAACTATGCCAAAATGGTTGGTGTAGACCTTGGGTGACAGCAAATTAGATGCACCTCTGTCATATCGTACTCCTTCAGGCTCTCATAGTGCCTCTTTTGCATCAGATTGCTATGCTATGGCTGCATCTAGTCTCTGTGATGAGAATGAGCCTGTTTCATTTGATGAAGCACAAAATTTAGAAAATTGGTGGCTGCTATGCAATCTGAATATGATGCTATAATGAAGAATGGTACTTGGTCTTTATGTGACTTGACTCTTGGCACTAAGTGGGTATACAAGTTGAAGCATAAATCGGATGGTACAGTTGACAGGTATAAGGCTAGGCTTGTTGCAAAGGGTTATGCACATGAAAGAGGCATTGATTTTGATGAGACCTTTGCACCTACATGCCATATGACTAGTGTTCGGAGCATCTATGCACTCGCAGCTCATCATGGTTGGAATGTATATCAGTTGGACATTAAAACAACATTTTTGAATGGTGACTTGCATGAAGAACTGTATGTTTTGGCTTTGTGCAGAAAGGGCATGAAAACCAGGTGTGGAGGTTAAAGAAGGCATTATATGGTTTAAAGCAAGCACCACGTGCTTGGTATGAGAAGATACATGCCTATCTAATTGCACATGGTTTTGAGAACAGCCCAATTGAAAGCACCTTATATGTTAAGCGTGCTAATGATGTGCTTCTGATCATTGTTGTCTATGTTGATGACATGCTGCTCACTGGTCCTATTGAGAAGCATATTGCTGACTTTAAGGCTGATTTGCATGCCTCATTTGAGATGTCTGATTTGGGGCATTTGCATCACTATTTGGGCATTCTGTTTATGCAAGTTGATGGTGGAATGGCTTTGTGTCAAACAAAATATGTTGGCACATTATTGGAGAGTTTTGGCCTTGAAGACTGTAAGCATATTGCCACTCCTATGGAGACAGGTTTACGATTGAGTCTTCATGATGCTGGAGATGCATTTGATGCTATTCTCTATCAATATGCTTATGCATTACTCAACTAGATATTCAGTTTGCTGTCTCATAGATGAGCAGGTTTACGCATTGCCCAAGAGTCAAGCATTGGCAGGCAATTACGTGCACCTTTTCCTATTTGAGTGGTACTCGGCTACTTGGGTTGTTTTATCCCAAGGGGGGATCACTACTGCCAGATTTGCATGCGTTTTTTGACTCTGATTGATCTGGTTGCTATGACACTCGTGTGGCCACTAGTGGCTTTTGCTTCATGCTTGGTAGCTCATGTATATCTTGGTTGAGCAAGAAGCAGCCTACTGTGGCCACTTCTAATTGTGAGGTTGAGTATAGGGCTTCTTTCACAACGACTGTTGAGTGTGTGTGGCTCAGACGCCTTATGGCTGATTTGGGTGTTGGTCAGACCTCTGCCACCACCATCTTCAGTGACAATCAGAGCACATTGGTAGTTGCAAGGAACCCTGTGTTCCATGCTCGCACTAAGCACATTGAGGTGCATTATCACTATGTCAGGGAGAGGTTCTCTGCTCGGTAGATCAACTTGGCATATGTGCCCACGCAGGAGAACATTGCAGACCTTTTCACGAAGGCTCTACCTAGGGAGAAGTTTGAATGTTTCGGCAAAGCTTTGGGCTTACTTCCTTTTGTGGAGTGATTTCCACATGGCTTGGTACTTCCTTATACATGAGTGCCAGCTCCTTTTTCACTGCATCACTCCTAGGGGGGATTTGTTGATATATTTAGGTAGTGATGTGTGTGAATACACTAGGACTGCAGAGGCACTTTTTTCCCTCTTTAGGAGGTTTTTTTCCTCGTCTTGTATATACGCCTATTGCCCTAATGGGCTACTTATCTTTGTACATTCTCTAGTAATACATTCAGTATTGTGTGTTGTGCTCCCAGGTTCTTCTACTTCCTTGTGCTGTTCGCGTGCTTTTGCAGACATCTAACTCCAACAATGTATTTTTGTTGGGTACAATATTGAAAGCAAAGGCTATTGTTTGTATCATCCATAAACTAAACATATTTTCGTTAGCCGTGATGTTGTTTTTATGGAAGATGCTATTCAGCCATTACTTTCATGTACTAAAGAGACATCTGTAAGCTCCAAAGACATGTATAACACCTTGCTGCCTCTCTTTACAGGTGGACAGTCTAGGTTGGTCCAAATGAGGCAAATTTTCAGCCTTTATAAGTTTCATGTGATGATACAGATCATTCCTCTTCTGATGTAGATTTACATGATGCACTTGATGATGAGAGAGTTGATATTGAGGAGGCAAAAACTATGCCAAATGGCTAGTGCAAACTTTGCATCAGATTGCTATGCTATGGCTGCCTCTAGTCTATATGATGAGAATGAGCCTATTTTGTTTGATGAAGCACAAATATCTAAAAATTGGATGGCTGCTATGCAATCAAAATATGATGCTATTATGAAAAATGGTACCTGTTCTTTATGTGACTTTCTTCTTGGCAAGAAGGCCACTGGCACTAAATGGGTATACAAGCTGAAGCATAAGCCTGATGGGATAGTTGATAGGTATAAATCTAGGCTTCTTGCAGAGGGTTATGCTCAGGAAAGAGGCATTGATTTTGATGAGACCTTTGCTCCTACTTGTTGATTGACTACTGGTCATAGCATCTGTGCACTTGCAGCTCATCATGGTCGGAATGTACATTAGTTGGCAATCAAGACTGCATTTCTAAATGGTGACTTGCATGAAAAAGTGTATGTTTTTCAGCCCCGTGGATTTGTGCAAAAAGAGCATGAAATCCAGGTGTGCAGGTTAAAGAAGGCATTATATGGTTCAAAGCAAGCACCATGTGTTTGGTATGAAAAGATACATGCCTATTTAATTGCACATGGTTTTGAGAATAGTCCAATTCAAAGCACCTTATATGTTAAGCATGCAAATGATGTGTATATGATCATTGTTGTGTATGTTGAGGATATGCTGCTCACTAGTCCTCATGAGAAGCATATTGCTGATTTTAAGGCTGATTTGCATGCCTCATTTGAGATGTCTGATTTGGGGCATTTGCATCAATATTTGGGCATTCAATTTATGCAAGTTTATGGTGGAATGGCTTTATCCCAAATGAAATATATTGACATATTATTATAGCCTTTTGGCCTTGAAGACTGTAAACCTATTGCCACTCCTATGGAGATAGGTTTACGTTGAGTCTTCATGATGTTGGAGATGCATTTGATGCTATTCTCTATTAGTAG
Source organism: Ceratopteris richardii (assembly GCA_020310875.1). Taxonomy (NCBI): domain Eukaryota; kingdom Viridiplantae; phylum Streptophyta; class Polypodiopsida; order Polypodiales; family Pteridaceae; genus Ceratopteris; species Ceratopteris richardii. The sequence continues at coordinate 98,165 of MU260484.1, forward strand.
GCCATTGGATGCTTGATCTACATATGCATCACTCAATCAAAAATTCAGTTTTCTATCTCATAGATGAGCATGTTTATGAATTGCCCCTTGTGTCAAGCATTGGCAGACAGTTAAATGCATCTCTCACTAATTGAGTGGTTCCCGGCTACTTGGATTGTTTTAACCTAAGGGGGATCACTACCACCAAATTTACATGCTTTTTCTAACTCTGATTGGGCTAGTTTCAATGGCACTCATGTGTGCACTAGTGGCTTTTGCTTCATGCTTGGTAGCTCATGTATATCTTGGTGGAGCAAGAAGCAGCCTACTGTGGCCACTTCCAGTTGTGAGGCTGAGTATAGGGTAGCTTTCATAGCGATTGTTGAGTGTGTGTGGCTCAGACGCCTTATGGCTGATTTGGGTGTTGGTCAATCTTTTGCCACCACCATCTTCAATGACAATTAGAGTGGATTGGCAGTTGCAAGGAACCTTGTATTCTATGCTCACACTAAGCACATTGAGGTGCATTATCATTATGTCAAGGAGATGTTCTCTGCTACAAAGATCAACTTGGCATATGTGCCCACATAGGACAACATTGCAGACCTTTTCACAAAGGCTCTACCTAGGGAGACGTTTGAAGCTTTCCACAAAGATTTGGGCTTACTTCATTTTGTGGATTGATTCGACATAGCTTCATGAATGCTAGCTCCTTGTTCACCGCTTTACTCCCAGGGGGATTTGTTGATATATTTAGGTAGTGATGTGTGTGAATACTCTAGGACTACCGGGGCACTTTTTTCCCTCTTTAGGAGGTTTTTTTCCCGGCTCGTATATATGCCTAATGTCCTAATGGGTTACTTATGTTTGTATATTCAAGTGGTAATACATTCAGTATTGTGTGTTGTGCTCCAAGCTTCTTCTTCTTCCTTATGCTTTTCACGTGCTTCCTCATACCTCAAACTCCAACATTCAAACTAGAGGCTAGAATGTTTGCCAAGGGTATCTAAAGACTATTGTACAACATAAAGTTTTAACTCTTTAGAATGCAATTGCATCTCAAGAATATAACCTTGAACTCCATACCTAATCCATCATCCACTTAGCGAAAGATGACCTTTATGATATATATTCTCATTTGATTCCATCCAAGAGGATAATTAAAACATGAGGAGCTCATACATCGTAAACACAAAATTCAGTATTAAAGTTCAATATATGTGCATTAATTTTACTTTGCACTAATACGAAAGTTGCATGCTAAACTAACTAAGGCCACAATGAGTCATGAAACTTTGAACACACATTGCTCGTAGAAGAGTTTCAGAGTTTTTTTGATTCGTGGCTTGATGTTCTTAAGGTTGAACTCCTAAATGAAATAGGCAACTTCTCTCATTTTATGGTTTGAGAAAAACATGGAATCCATCACAATTTGCACTCCTATACTATGTCACGTCTTAAACTAGACCAATTTTTCTAATACATCAAAAAACTGATATATTCTTTGTGAATTAATAAAGACCAAAGAATTCAATATTTTCTAGTGCAAGAGCTTTCCCAAATACATGAAAAAGTTCATTGCATGGATATATTATGACAAGTGCAAGTGGAAGATGATATCCTTAAAGAATTTATCTACATAAAAGATAAAATTATCACATGGTGATATTGTGGGAATTGACATCGTGACCTACTAGCTAGGAGTATGATGGGCTAAACACTTGCCCCAAAAGCCATGGTTGAGAATTAATTCCTAATCCTTCCTCTTAAGGTGTGGTTCAACCATATCTTGCCTATCATTCTTGAGTCTAAAACTCTCTTCCCCTTTTAGAGATCATTTCCCTCAATGATCAATCCTTGATCTCCCCTTGATTTAATGTCCTCACCGTTGGACAATCTCTTGAACCACTACAATCAATACTACTTCTACCCAAAAACCTTGTAAGAGGTTTGCATGATGCAACATAGAAATTACTCTATCTTTAATAGTTCTATTGATCCTCTCAGCTACACCATTCTATATTGGGATATAGGGAGCTGTAAACTCTCTACGAATCCATCTAGACTGACAAAAAAGGCTGAATTCATATGAGGTATACTCACCCCCGTTATCTGAATATAAAGCCTAAGCTTAGTTCCTTTTTTAGTCTCAACTGAAGCAGGCCATTTTTTGAAAGTAGGGAATACCTCATCCTTAGATTTGATAGGATATACCCAAACTTTTCTAGTAGCATCATCTATGAAAGTGAGAAAGTAAAGAGAAGGACCTAAGGACCCAGTGGGCATAGGACCACACACATATGTATGAACAAGATCTAAAGGCTGAAATGAAGAGTCAATGTGCATTCTATGCACATTTCTGGTTTGCTTTCCATATTGACAAAGCTCACAAAATGAAAAATCAGAGAAAGATAACACAGTAAGTAGCCAAAACGAGAAAGATTTTCCATTCCACTATGAGATACATGGCCCAAATGACCATGCCAAATACAAGCCATTTCATCTAGCTCATCCCAATCATCTTCATCCATGTCAGCAGGCTTCTTTGAAATTCCATTTACTGGCTTCCATTGCCTCCTTTGAATCAGCACATCTTTAATCTGATTCTTCCATAGAGAAAAGTTTGTGCCATGAAATTTTCGGATCTCAAAATGGTCTTTGCCTTGTAAGTTATAGCTCCTCCTCGGAACACTAGCACTAGACCCTCATCCACCAGAAGTGCCTGAGACCTCTAATGCCATGATGGTGGAGAACTAAATAGAATGATAATGGAGCTAGAAGAGTCCAAACACCAACAAATAAGTGTGTCAAGGAGTAAATCGACCACTGTATAGTTGACTAAACCAAAAATCTGGAAAAATTTTGCCAGAGTATCCTCTGCAAAATGAGCATATGAACAGTGTCAAAATATCATAAAACTGCAAGTACTTACATGTTTACATGCATAGTGAATCACTGACTCCACTGCATATAATCAATTACCCAATAGAAGCCAACTAAGCTTATGGAGCACCTATGAACAACTATCATACATCTCCTATGGTGAGCCTAGGTAAGTCTTCCACCTGCATCACCGAAGAGACCCGAATGTCTAGGTGTCTCGTAGTTAAGAAAACCTCACCGCGAGCCTCTTTATCAAAGGTAAAAGGCTTTATGCAAAAAACATAACTGCTATATCAATGACCACATGGACATACATAAGCGGTATCCACAGAAGCATACATGGTGTGTATGTGCTCAATATATGCATTAAAATGACACTAAAAGGCTGAATGCACAGCCCAGAAACTAGCCAACAACACCTGCAGGTGTTTGTAAACTTTGATGTTTTAGGCTCAAAAAACCTCCATAAATTTGGAGCGACTACTCGCACCAAAACTGAAAACCTTTTGAGAAACCTGTAGTTTTACAAGCGAGACTGAAAACGTACCCCCAAAGGTTGATATTGATTGTCGAAGAAGTACGAAGAACATTCTTCTTGATGTTCTTGGACCTTTCTGAAGAGAACAATGTGTGAAAGTACTCCAAAATGGCTCCAAAAAACACCCCAAAAATGCTTCAAAAATAGGCTTTGAAAGCAAAGAATGAAGCTTTGAGGGACCAAAACATGTTCAAGGTAATGCTAACCTTAGTATTTCGCCTTCTTCAGATACCACAAGAGTGTAGCTTAGTGGCAAGAGATTGCCACCGTTAAGCGAGCTCCAGGGGGAACAATACCCGGATGGGTGACCTCCTACGAAGTGCCGAGAACCTCTATCTTCCTTGATCATTGAGGTCCTCCCTCGCGTGCAGCCAACGGTGCCAATGGTGACTTCGGTGACTCGGATGACAAGGTATGCCAAGGTCTATGCCTTGGTCGCCACCTTAGTCATAAGCCTTGGAGAAAAAGGGGGGGGGGGGGGGTGTTTGCTTCGCTCACTTGTATATGTGTTTGGAACAAAAGGAAAAAATTGCATACACAAGGACTACAATAGTGCATTGAGAGGCTGAAATGAGCTTAGATTTAAATTTCAATGCCACGCAGTAAAGCTATTTTGAACTCCTAATCACCCTGAGTATGCTCACTAGTTTTTGTCTGATTCTAAGACTGTGACTAGAGTGGTGTTGACGACACCCTAGATGAAGCAAATACCTACTCTAATAACAATTGTTGGACTTTGAGTTCCACAAAGCACATGAATAGAACAAGGAAAAAGAAGAAGCTTGGAGCACAACACAACACTCAATGAATTACCAAGTGAATGTATAAGAATAAGTAACATTTTAGGGTTATAGGTGTATATATAAGTTGATGGAAAAAAACCTCCTAAAGAGGGAAAAATTGTGCGGACGGCCCTAAGGGCATTCACACACATCACCACTGAAATATATCAACAATGTTTTTTATCAATATCAGAGAGACTAACCACAATAGCATAGGAGAACCCCACAATGTAATTTTTGCCAAGAAGAAGGTCACATTCGAGTTAACTATCAACATGCTTAGGAATTTAACTAAAGATGACAATACAAAGCCTCAAACGCCTTGTAGACTTCCAAAATATGTTTGCCTATGATTGCAAAAATTTTCAAGGTCTTCACCCTCAATTTTATCAGCATCAGATCTTATTGAAAGTGGATGCTATTCGTGTACCAAGCAGAGGTACAAATGAATCCAAATTATGCTAACCTTCTTAAGGGAGAAATAGACAGATTGCTAAAAGTTGGATTCATAGTCCTTATTGAAAACTCACAGTGGCTATCTCCTATAGGTATCATCCTAAAAAACAAGCAACTTAGAATCTATGTCAACTACCAAAAAGTTAATGTTGTTACCATTGTTGATCTTTTTTCACTACCATTATTGGATAGAATGGTGTATGAGGTCATAGGATGGGAAATGTATGCATTCATGGATGCATATAGTGGTTATAATCAAGTTCCTATTATGGAATGTAATATGCCCATAACTACATTCATTAGCAACTAGGGAGTATATGCTTGCAAAGTGATGTGGTTTGAACATAGGAATGCCCCTAGCAATTTCCACTAATGAATGCATTTTTTTCCCCTACCTTACAGATCTCTTAAAGATATTTTCATGTGTTTTTTTTTAGATACAAGAATGCATGTCTATAGTATCTTCAACTCTGCCTTTAATGTTGTATCAATTCACCTTTGTTCAAATATTGCTAATTCATTTTTTGCCATTAGGTTTGATAATTGCTAGGCCTTGTAGTCTCTAAGGAAACTATTGAAGTGGATCTCCATAAGATCAAAATAATACATCAAACATATGGCTAAAAGGTTGAATTAGAGTTTTTAAATGAGGGATTTTAAAACCCTAATATCAAAATTAGTGTTTTCAATTTAGGATTTTTGAAATAGGATTTGTTTATTTGTTTATTTATTTATGCGTATGCATGTGTTGTGTATGTATGTGTATCTATATGTGCATAAGCATGTGTTGTGTGTGTATATATGCATGTGTATATGTATATATGCATGTAAATATGATTATATGGGTCTATGTGTGTGTACATATGATTATGCATGTATATGTGTATGTGAGTATGTGTACGTGTATGTGAGTATATACATGTGTCTATGTGTATTCATTATATGTGTGTAACATTGCATGTGTATGTGTGTGTAGTACCTGTGTGCATATAGAGAATATGTACTTGAATTCTTAACATAAGATGCAAATCTTATGTTAACCTCCATCCAATGTCTTTGACGTACACCGAAATCTTAATGTAGAAGATAATCTTGCAATACATCATGTAGATGGATGATCCAGACCACCAAGCTGTTGATAGGTAAGTCTTCTCGATAAGCAAGAGTGTGAGCACACTCTTTTCTGAGAAAAACTCTATAGCTGCTCCTCAACCCCTTAAAGTGCACCATGGCTGCCCATGTGTGCTAGAGCACCACCTCTATTGAGGGACCAAAGCTGGCATTGCAATTGGTGTAGGATATCTCACAAGGTGACCCAAGGACTCTCTTTTATAGCCTTCCAAAGCTCTTGCAAAAAACTCATATAATAAAGCTGATTCTCGTTCCCAAAAGCTAGATCGCATGTTTTTAGCTTTATTTTAATCGAGTTTGCTTTATTTTTAAAGTTGCTTTTAGCTAACTTTAAAAATAGATTCTTGACCTACTTTTTTACACTTCTGACTACCTGATGAATGATCTAAAAACATTTTTATGATCCTCATGCCAAGAGCTATCATATGAGGTCAAAACCCTACATCAACAGAAAATTAGGATTAGGGTTTTCTCCCAAATCTGATTTCTGATGACTGAATGTTATATACCATTGGAAAGATCTCTTCAAGCTCTACAAGATAGGCTCATAAAAATTTTACCCATTTTTGTACCAAAAATGAGTATCAAAATTAGGGTTTCTGCCCCAAATGGATTTTGGACTGATGTGACATTCTTTTCCAACAATCCCCCCAACAATGTTATATTGGTACAAACTCAACTGGATATGTAACTTCATTCATCTGCAAACTGTCATAAAGTTTAAACTTGTACTCCCGAATTGACCTTCAAACCTTTTCTTCAAAAGTCTTCTTCAAAACTGAATTTGACTTTCTTCAAACTTCAAAAAACTGAATTTGCTGAATATGAACCATAATACCTGAGAAATTATGCAAACTAGGTATCCAATAGTGTACACATCAAGAAATGAGTGGTTGAGTACAACATATGTAGCATGTACTGACTCTGAACCTGCTATCTCCTGTCTTCTCAAACCTATAAGCATACACTAGGATCCACATATTTGCATTTACCTTACAAAAGGTTTCTCAATGTAATTCTGCTCTGTCATGTAAATACACTAAAGAAAATCAGAAACTGAATCCTGGGACTTGTGAGTTCATCTCTCACTGTACTTAAATCAACTCAACTTATGAGTCTCACCAAAATTTCATATCTATTGACTTACTTCTTCCAATGCTAAGAATTTTTGAAACAAAGGATAGACATTTGAATCATAAATACTCAAGATCTTCAAGATCTATCAAGATCTCTTTAACACAATACCTGTGTAGAATCTACTCTTATCAAACCTTTATGATTGAATGTTTTATTTGCTACCTGAATGTCTCTAAGTGTCCATGCTTCTCACGTAAAGTTGTAAAACTTTTCTTTAACCAAATCCTTCCCAAGAATCTTCAACTCCTACTAGAACATAAGTGGACAAACTCTCACCTTGAGAAATCCAAAAGTTGCAAGTTGATACTTCATCTTTTCATATTCTACTCGGGTGAAATGTGATCGTATCTCCTCGACTTTCTTTTGGCTAACTTCACTTCTCAATCAAGTGATAGGATTTGATGGAACACCTTTTTTTTTAATACAAGCATGTATCCAAAAGTCAAGGCAAACATAGAAAGTCGATTCTTCAACTGACTGGTATAACACAAAATCTGAATTTTCCCAAATTTTCTGAATTTTCTCAAAATATTGAAATTTTTGATATTTTCTGAAAATACTAAGCTTTTTGAAAATACTGAAATTTCATAATTTTCCTGCAAATTCTAACATTCTAAATTTTTGGAAAACATTGAAACTCTAAAAATACTGGTTTTTTTGAATTTTTATCTTGAAAAACTTTGAATTTTTTGAATTTACAGAATATACAGAATACGAGGTACCTTTTCCAAACAAAAACCTCACTCCAAGTCTTCAACATCTGCCACAAATACTCTTTTACCTCAAGAGTTAGGTAAAGAAGAAATATACTTCTCTCCAACTTGTCATATACCAAGTAGCTCTGAATTGACACTCCAAGAATTGTTTGAGGGAACATATAAGCTACCTGCTCAAAAATCTTCAACTAAAACATAACTCATAGACATATGAGTCATAACATATAAGTTGTTTTAGATATTTGTTGCTTTCCTTTCTCTCAATGCAATTCTTTGTCAAAAGCCTACTAAAACATGATCAAGTATAATCCGAAACAAGAAACTACTTCTTCTTTAAATAATCTTCTTCACAAGATGTTCTCATAGACTTATCTTTGGGTGCAGAGGATAAAGTAGGAAAACTATATGGAAAATATAAGAGAAAAGGAAGTCTTACTTTCCCTTTGGAATTGTTGGAATTTCTTCTTCTACATCTTTCTTCCACCCGATGATGATGTCAACATCTTCAAACTTTTCTTCCATACCTTTTGTTCTCTTCATCTTGAAGTAGCAAGCACTCTTAACTTCTTCAAATGAATCTTTCTCTTCCTCTAGTGCTAAGAGTAAGAGATAGAACAAACATGGTATATAAATGGAAGTGAACATAGAATTATGTTTTAACATCTCCTCATATCTCTGAATCAAAATTCTGCTTCAAATGTGATTGATATGACTGAATTCACCAATCTTTTGGCTGAATACTGAATTACCTCTCTAGTGTACTTATATCAAATTCTGTACCTAGATAAGAAACTTGCAACCAACTTACAACACAAGGCAGGTTGAAAACAAAACTAGTCTCATCTTCAAACTTGTCTTCTTAGATAAGCTTTCTTGCCATGAAAGAGATATATCAAAACTATCAAGAATCACTACAAGAAAAAGGGGGGCGTAGGGACGCCCCCGAATTGGAAAAAAAACGGGTACCGTCGCTTATGCGACGCTGTCGTCGCATAAGCGACGGTAGGATTTTTGATTTTTTTCCCTGACCTTCATCGCTTATGCGACGCTAAATTCAGAGCATCGAAAATCTGGTTGCTGGCTAGCGACGAGATTAGCCACATTGGCAAACTGCAGAGCATCGTGACGCTCTGGAATGTAACAAAAAAAATTGATTTCTCCCGGCACATTTGTGCCGGGATTTGGACGCGAGCAAGAAGAGACCGAGAGAGAGAGAGAGCATGCACGACCGAGAGAGAGAGAGAGAGAGAGAGAGAGAGAGAGAGAGAGAGAGAGAGAGAGAGAGAGAGAGAGAGAGAGAGAGAGAGAGAGAGAGAGAGAGAGAGAGAGAGAGAGCCGCATCTACCAATAGCAAGGTATGCGTAGACACACACTTACACACACATACATATGCATACACACACACACATACACACACATAGACACACACACACATACACATAGACACACAGACATACACACAAATACACACACATATACACACATACACAAATAATGTTGCATACACACATGCACACATAATGCATACACATGCACACAAATATACACATACATATACACACACATACACACATACACAGACACATACACACACACACACACATACACACACATACACACACATACACACACACACATACACACACATATACACACATACACACACATATATGCATACACACACATAGAGAGACATGCACAAACGTACACATACATGCATACATAATGCATATGCATATGCGCACATCCATACATACTTACATGCATACACACACATATGCATACATAATGCATATGCATATGCGTACATACATACATACTTACATGCATACACACACATATGCATGCATAATTCACATGCATACATACACATACATAATGCATATGCATACATAATGCACATGCATACATACACATACATAATGCATACACACACATATGCATACATAACGCATACACACACATACACACACATATGCTTACATACATGCATACACATACACACATAGAAACATACACACACATAGACACATACACACACATAAACACATACACACTCATAGACACACACACATACACATAGATGCGCACACAAATACACACATATACACACACATATACACACACACATACACACATAATGATGCATTCGCACACATACACATGCATACACACATAGACACACATATACACACACACATCCAAACATACACACTCATAGACACACATAATGATGCATTCACACACATACACATGCATACACACATAGACACACATATACACACACACATCCAAACATACACACTCATATTTTCATACACACACACATCCAAACATACACCATCATAGACACACACACATACACATAGATGTGCACACACATACACACACATATACACACACATATACACACACACATACACACATAGACACATACACACATAATGATGCATTCACACACATACACATGCATACACACATAGACACACATATACACACACATACACACATAAACACATACACACACATATATGCATACACACACATAGAGCGACATACACATACATGCATACATAATGCATATGCATACATAATGCATATGCATACATAATGCATATGCATACATACACATACATAATGCATACACACATGCATACATAATGCATACACACACATACACAAACCTATGCATACATACATGCATACGCATACACACATAGACACATACACACATAGACACATACACACACATAGACACATACACACACATAAACACATACACACTCATAGACGCGTAGTGACACATACACATAGACACACACACATACACACACATATACACAAACACATACACACATAGACACATACACACATAATGATGCATACACACACATACACATGCATACACATACATATGAATACATACATGCATACGCATACACACATAGACACATACACACATACACACACATAGACTCATACACACATAAAGACATATACACTCATAGATACACACATATACACATAGACACACACACATACACACACATATACACACACACATGCACACATAGACACATACACACATACACATGCATACACACACATACACATGCATACACACACATACACATGCATACACACATACAGACACATATACACACACATACACACATACACACACATATATGCATACACACACATAGAGAGACATACACACATAAACACATACATGCATACATATGCATACATAATGCATATGCATATGCATACAATGTACATACATACTTACATGCATACATAATGCACATGCATAGATACATACACAAACACAGACACATACACACATAGACACATACACACACATAAACACATACATACTCATAGATACACACACATACACATAGACACACACACATACACACACATATACACACACATACACACATAATGATGCATACAAACACATACACATGCATACACACATACAGACACATGTACACACACATTCACACACATATATGCATACACACACATAGAGAGACATACACACACATACACATACATGCATACATATTGCATATGCATATGCATACATACATACTTACATGCATACATCCCGCTTACATACACATACATAATGCATACACACACATATGCATACATAATGCATACACACACATACACACATATGCATACATAATGCATATGCATACATACATACTTACATGCATACATAATGCACATGCTTACATACACATACATAATGCATACACACACATATGCATACATAATGCATACACACACATATGCATACATAATGCATATACACAAATACACACATATGCATACATACATGCACACCCATACACACATAGACACATACACACTCATAGACACATACACACACATAGACACATACACACTCATAGGTGCATAGCGACACATACACATAGACACATACACATACACACACATATACACACACACAAACATACACACATAGACACATACACACATAATGATGCATACACACACATACATATGCATACACACACATGTGCATACATACATGCATCCACATACACACATAGACACATACACACACATAGATACATACATACACATATACGCATACACACTCATAGACACACACACATACACATAGACACACACACACATATACGCACACATACACACATACACAGATAGACACATAGACACATACACACATACACATGCATACATACATGCATACACATACACAGATAGACACATACACACACATAGATACATACATACACATAAACACATACACACTCATAGACACACACACATACACATAGACACACACACACATATATACACACACACACAAACACACATAGACACATACACACATACGAATGCATACACACACATACACATGCATACACACATACAAACACATATACACACACATACACACATACACACATATATGCATACATACACACATATATGCATACACACACATAGAGAGACATACTCACACATACACATACATGCATATATATACAAACATACATGCATACATACAAATACATAATGCATACACACACATATGCATACATAATGCATATACACACATATGCACACATAATGCATACACACACATACACACATATGCATACACACATGCATACACATACACACATAGACACATACACACACATATACACATACACTTACATAGACACATACACACTCATAGATGCATAGCGACACATACACATAGACACATACACATACACACACACATATTATACACACACACACAAACATACACACATAGAAACATACACACATAATGATGCATACACACACATACACATACATACACACACATATACACACACATACACACATAGACACATATACACATAATGATGCATACACACACATACACATGCATACACACATACACACACACCTACATGCACATCCATACACACACATGCATACATACACATACTTAATGCATACACACTTACATATGTACACATATATATATTGATTTCTAACCATTTTGTTTTATATGTTAGGTATTATGGATCCCAGTAGAGAGAGAAAGGTGAAATTCACTCTCATAAAAAGTCTTATGAGAGCAAGAGTTTCGTCTGATACTCTAGGGGCCATAATGCGTGATTACTTAGAGATGTCTGATGAGGAGCTGGATTATACGATCCAGATGCTTACCTAGCAATCAGACGAGGGCTCTTCTGCGGCTCCACATGTAAGAAGAGAGCTATCTGCTCATAGGTATGTTTTTTTTCATAAACATTTTTAATGATATTATAACACATATTTTTATTTATTTCTATCTATCTATTTTCAGGACACCTATACCACCTCCAAATCGTGATAGCAGAGCAAAGCTGCCTATGAGGACATGCATAGGCACCTTAGGACTAGAGTGCGACATAGAGCCAGAGGGGAACATTGTGTACATAGGGAATGGATTGGAGTTCAAGAGAAGAATGCGGGCACTATGCGACTCTTACCTGCGCTTCGTCCACTTACCGTGGAAGTAAATATGTACACCTCGGACGTCCTACTGGAGAGATGTCTCTCCTCCCAACCTTATGCCTCTATATATAGCTACTCGAATCAACGAGGATCATAATATATGTAAAGATATATACACATCATGTAGATAGGATACATAAATATAAAATGAAGTAGATATATTATGCATCACACATACATGCCTAAATGCACACATAAATATATATAGAATCAATATGCTGAAAAGCAACACTATCATGAGGAATTCTGATTATTCCATCAGTACTTTTGCGATCATGTCCCCAAGTCAAAAGCTCTGATAATTCGGGGCTTTGAAACATATGTCTAATCCGTGGAGCCAATGGAAAATGTCTCAATACCTTTTTTGGGATTTTACCTTCTTCATCCTTATATCGAGGAGATTGACATTTGGGACATGTGAAAGAGTCTGCATATTCACATCTATATAAAATACAATCATTAGGACATGCATGTATACATTGATAATCTATACCAAGACTGTTGATTATCTTCTTCACTTCATCATGTGAGGTAGGAAGAATATTCTGAATTGGTAAAAACTTTTCAGATAATAACCTGTAAGTTTATCAAAAAAAGATATATTAATAAATAAATATACATATATACATCTAGGTTTTTATTCTTACTTTCGATAAGGTAAGAACAAGAACTTGAATTGAATGCACACTTTTTGTCCACGCATCTTTTAAAACTATTAATGCATCTTTCAAAATATTCGTGCAAAATTTGATTGTTTTGGATGGCAGGATACAATTGTTTGTTTTGGAGGATATGAAGTATGTACCTTCAATGAATGATTTGTCGATTAACACATATGTTCAGTTTGAAAGTGTGAGAAGCGGATTTATAATTGTTATTCAAAGAATTTGGCACTGTTTATAGGCCATACAATGGTGACCTGGATGAATCGCATGCACAGAGGTTACTGAAGATAGAGCACGATTTCTAGGGTATGCAGTAAACCTCTTGCATGTCAATGATGAGCATCTGAACTTTAGGATACAAAGTGGAAATCATGGTGACTTGAGAGGATCACTTTTATACAGCTTATTCAAAGAACTTCAGGTTTATGACATGCAAGAGGTTTATTGCATACCCTAGGAATCCTGCTGCCACTAGTCCATTATAATCAGGTTGCTCTATCTTGAGTAACCTTTGTGCATACGATTCATCCAGGTCACCATTGTATGGCCTATAAACAGTTCCAAATTCTTTGAATAACAATTATAAATCCGCTTCTCACACTTTCAAACTGAACATATGTGTGAATCGACAAATCATTCAATGAAGGTACATACTTCATATCCTCCAAAACAAACAATCGTATCCTGCCATCCAAACAATCAAATTTTTTGCGAATATTTTGAAAGATGCATTAATAGTTTTAAAAGATGCGCGGACAAAAAGTGTCCATTCAATTCAAATTCTTGTTCTTACCTTATCTAAAGTAAGAATAAAAACCTGCATGTATATATATATATATATATATATATATATATATATATATATATATATATATATATATATATATATATATATATATATATATAACACTGAGTCACAACAAAGGAGAACAAAGACATGTTCTCTTTTTCTTTTTACCTAAATACCATTATATGAAGAAAAAAAGTGGGCATTTTACAATATCTAGAAAGCATCACGAGTCTTGCTTGTAAATATTGTCTTTAGAAGCTTGATCTCAGATCCCAAGTAGTCAAGATAGATATACTAAAATTCTTGCTGCCATGAAAACTAGTTGTTGAGCATGACCAAGAATCCCACATCATGATCTTGGACAATAGATTAGAGTTGAAAAGGTACATGTAAGAATTCGCGAAGCTCCTTCATTACATCTATAACCTCAATAAGCACAGAAGATAGCTAATTAAGAGTTACTCGAAAGTTAGAGAACATGTGTTGTAAAAATCAGAGCATTTTAACAAGGCAATTAAGATCATCCCCTTTGTATGGTTAAGATCCCCATTGAATGCCTGGCCATATTAACAGAATATGAAATACACTTCACAAAAGCATTCCCAAGAGAAGATAATATTCAACAAAATTATACTAAGAAACATTCACACATGATCAGAGAAATGCTCAAGATAAATCAAGCTGAACACGAAGTGGAAGCAGAACTCCAAATTATATTTCCATTAAAATGATATTTTACATTTCATGTGTTTTACAAGAGTTATGTGAATCTACAATAGAAGCTGATCATAGCTTTCCTCAGGCTCAAGGGTATTGGTATCCTCTGGCACATTAGAACACCTATCTTGCCTCTCTTGCTCCAAGATTGGCTCTTCAAGGTCAGCCATGTCCCCAGGTTCATCTGCAAGTGGGGGAACAGGCTCCCTTGAAGCTGCTTGGAATCTCTCCGTATCTGCAATGTGCTTCCTTCCAACCTCTTGGTCTTCATATGGGCATTCATTCAGCCCATTGATTCTCATTCTAATGAAGCTCACTTGAGCATCATCCTTCTCCACAGCTATGCAGTGCCTGAACATCTTTAAGGAGCAAGCCAGAGTCGTTCCTGAAACAGAAGAAAACCTATTAGAGGCTTCAATCAACAATGACTAATGAAAATTGTGAAAATTGAAATTACCTGTGCCCGAAAAAAGGTCTAGGACCCAGTCATCATCATTGGAAAATAGCTGAAGCGATCTCATTATGAGTTTTTGTGGCTTCTGATAAGGGTTAACCAATGTCATGTCCCCAGCTACATGACGAAGTTTCTTGGTAACGGCTCGGAACATGAGCACATTTGAGATCCCATTCTCATTGCAATGCTCCCTGACTCTCCTTTTGCTTACTTCATCATAATAGCCCACTGTAATGCATTCAGTGGCACTCACAAACCGATGCAAAGGAGTGTGATTTACGTTTGTCTTCACCCTGCAAAAAAGAACTATGAGTCACATAGGGCATCATGAAAGCCATGGAGATAGAAAGAAGATTACTTACCAAGTGAGGCACTCGACAGCATGACATCTTGCTTTCAAAGCAGTTGAAACAGAGAAAGACTGGTCTCTGCTATGGAAAATTACTATCCTCCAAAGAGGAGACATAGTTAACTCTGCAAAATCAGTGACCATCTTCCGAATCTGAGGGTGTTTGAAGGGTTCATCATCATTAACTGATCCTAACATCCTAAATCCATAGGGTATGTCCGCTATGAGAAGGGAGAAATGTTTTCTAGGCACAACAGAACAAATATTATTTACATCACTATAGAACACATTGTAATATACAGGCCTAAGGGGGTCTAGGGGATTGGAGAAACATTTAAGATCGGGTTCATCATCAAAATCCATCTCCTTCGCTTTCAGTCTAGATTTCTCATGCCTTGCTCTTTGAATGTGAGCAAGGAATGCAGGGGGGCAGTCATCTAGTACCTCTGTAGACTTACTTTTCCTTGGTTTCTGCAGAACAAATTGGAAAAACAATTAGAAGAGCTCTTCAGTACAGCAAACAGAACATAAAGAACGGATGTATGGCATCGATTTCTTGTTGGGGTAGATGCTAGGCATCGACCTTCTACTAAAAATCGATGCTTGGCATCGACCTAGGGACCTAAGTCGATGCCTGGCATCGACTTTTGCCACGAGGTCGATGCCAGGCATCGACTTTTGTTGCAGGTCGATGCCAGGCATCGACTTATGCTGCAAGTCGATGCCAGGCATCGACTTATGCTGCAAGTCGATGCCAGGCATCGACTTATGCCCCCAAGTCGATGCCAGGCATCGACTTATGCTGCAAGTCGATGCCAGGCATCGACTTATGCCCCCAAGTCGATGCCAGGCATCGACTTATGCCCCCATGTTGATGCCATGCAATGCATAAAATTGTTTAGTATGAAATATTCTGATAAGAGAATCTACCCAATCACGAAACAGGATGAAATATTCTGATAAGGCTTTGTAGGATGATGTGGTTGGATAGTCTGCTTGGACCTCTGTCCAAGAAAAGCAACCCAGCCTCTTCATCATCACCTCCTGAATCTTCATGTACACTTTATGACTACAGACACATAAATATAAAAGAGACTAGGTTAGACAAGAAGCATGGGAGGAGGGAAAAAGGATCTGAGAATAACATACATACTTATTGAGCTCAGTGACCATCTCCTCGAGGCTCAACTCCTTCGAGATTACCCTTGACAAGGTTGATATGATCAATGTATCATCCTTGATTCCTTGCAGGGCCCTCCATGGGGTCAGCTTCATGTCCTCAGGAGCCTCCTCAATTGAAAGGTCAACTTTCCTTCCCTTTCCCCTCATATCAATTTGTGGGTCTAGCCTCGACTTTCGTTGCTTCTGGCCCTTGACTTCCTTATGCTCCCACATTGTGAAGATTCTATCCTGAAGATCCCAGATCTCACCTGATCTGAATGCCAGTTGAAACCATGGGTCATATTTCCTCAAAGCATCTGATTTTCTATTCTCATCCAATGCAATTCCAACCTCAATAAGGCATTGCTTTCGTAGATTGGGATGTATTCTCCCAGCTTCCTTCACAAGACAATCTTTGTATTCATGGTGGAAGAACCGAATTCTCTCTATGGAGGACATTTTCTGCCTGTAGTCATTATCGTTGTTGTGATCCCAAGCAAGAAGCTTGGCTTCCTCAGTTGTAAGACCAGCATATATCTTACACTCTGCATACCTAAAGAAAAATGTAGTAGGGTGCTCCTTCACTAACTGTCTACGAGCCTCTGCAGAGTGTGAACCTCCAATCACATAATAAGTGTACTCAAACAAATTCTCATTGAAATCCTCCACACAGCTGCACTCATGCGGATCCACCATTACAAGGAATGGCACAACAGTAGCATGAGGATTAATTTTCATTTTCTTCTTAAGATTTTGGACATGCAAATTATGTGGCTCCCTGATCTCAAGGGGCCTCCTCCCTGTGACTGGATCCACTGGTGGCTTGTGGATAATATTAATAGGCAGGTGGAACAACTACCCCTTCTTCACAATTTTTCTTCTAGCTATGTCCTCCCTCATCTTATTCTGCTCAGTGCCAAGCACACCAGATGCAAGCTCTCCACCAGGTGCAACAATAATGTCCCCAGAGCTAGAGCTTGAGTCAGAAAAGTCCTCTTCTGCAATTATCTTTTTTTTCTTTTGGGGCTTTTTCTGCACACTCTGCTTACCCCTTGCCTTTACAGGGGTCGTCTTCTTGTGCTGTGTTGGCATGATATTGCCCTGTATCCATGGCATCAGGTCCTTGATGAAATTCACTGAGTCTCTGCACATCTGAGCTAGCTCCTCTGGAACACAGCACTCTGGGCACAAGAATTCCATCTTGCATATGACATTTCTTAATCCCTTGGATGTCTCCACCAAGAAAAGCAGGTTGTCAGAATCTTCATCTTCATAATCCAATTTGTAAACAAGGCCATACTGAAAACCTTGTGTTCTCGTGATCTTTCCTCTGCCATAGGCCCCTGCGAACACAAGGAGGACTGCATTCTTCTCTTCCACGTACTGAAGGCACCATTCGAGATTTGTCATGTCCCGAAGTGGACGATCTGTCTTCATGACCTCTGTCTCCCTCGACCTTTCCTTCATACTTGGATCCTCCACAGGAATTTTAATGCTACTCTGTCCACCTGAGGATATTCCTAGTGGGTTGCTGGCCTTCTCAGAGGATAATGGTGCAATAATTTTCTTTGCCTTTGCTTGGTGACCACTGCCTTTGTCACGTTGCTGGTCAGCAGAGCCCATGGTGACTCTGAGCTTCTTAATGGGCCTTTCATCCTTGTACTCCGCATCCCTGAAAGCAATTGGAAATATCAAGCAATAAGAAATATCAGCCCATGTCCATGCAAGGCATGGATTTTCAGCTTCAGGTCGATGCCAGGCATCGATGTTTAAGTGCATGTCGATGCCAGGCATCGACTTTGTGTGCAAGTCGATGCCAGGCATCGACTTGAGGGCCCAAGTCGATGCCTGGCATCGACTTTTGGGCCAAGTCGATGCCTAGCATCGACTTTTACCCTCAAGTCGATGCCTGGCATCGACTTGAACACAAAGTCGATGCCTGGCATCGACTTGGGCACAAAAGTCGATGCCAAGCATCGATTTTGGCCCAAAAGCCGATGCCAAGCATCGATTTTGCACCCAAAAGTCGATGCCTGGCATCGACTTTTCAGTGCATGATGATGCTGGCAAGTCGATGCTTGGCATCGTTTTTTGGGACCAAGTCGATGCCTGGCATCGACTTGGGGCTGCAATTCGATGCCAGGCATCGACTTGCACCCACAAGTCGATGCCAGGCATCGACTTGCAGGAGCAAGTCGATGCCAGGCATCGACTTGCAGGAGCAAGTCGATGCCAGGCATCGACTTGCAGGAGCAAGTCGATGCCAGGCATCGACTTGCAGGAGCAAGTCGATGCCAGGCATCGACTTGCAGGAGCAAGTCGATGCCAGGCATCGACTTGCAGGAGCAAGTCGATGCCAAGCATTGACTTGGGGCTGCAAGTCGATGCCAGGCATCGACTTGCACCCACAAGTCGATGCCTGGCATCGAATTGCTCCTGCAAGTCGATGCCAGGCATCGACTTGGGGCTGCAAGTCGATGCCTGGCATCGACTTGCAATCCTAAGTCGATGCCTCGCATCGACTTACACCTTAAAGTCGATGCCAGGCATCGACCTGTACATGCTTTGGATCCATATTTTGACAGGCAAGAAAAATAGAGACCTAGAATTGAGAAATTTACACAGACATACAGAGGGAATCTTTTTGGAATCTTTTTTTTAGTTATGATTTTGTCTACCTCTTGGTACTTTTGCCAACATTCTTCTTCTCCATCAGGCTTGGCTTGCTGGTATGCTGACCTCTGTGCTCCATGGCTGTCTGTGCTCTGCTGCTCTCTCTTGCTCGTGGATTTTGAAAATGAGAATGATCTCCTCCTCTGGTATTTATAGGCAATTGGGTAACTTGAACCAGAAACTAACTGGATCTAACTGAATGAGTCCACTTGCTAACTAAATCTGTCAACTTATCTAACCAGGGAATAGCACCCACACAAATAGGCTGTTTCAGAGCCACTTTAATGAAATATTCATAGACCCTTACAACTATTTATATACATTTGCATAGAAATTACATTTCAATGGCAAGAGTATGGTATGTCCATGAGGATGTCTCAACTCATGTAGAGATTTGTTTCTAAGAATCTCTTTCTTGGGAGAAAATCAAGTCAAAGTTGTGTTAAATGTGGGAGACTAATGACATCTTCATAGTATTACCCTCCACACTTTAGTTCATATTCACATTTATCTTGTAACTCACTCTTGAAATGGAAAATCACTTTGAATAAACATTCTAGTACAGAACCTTGCAACTATTTATATACATTTGCATGGAAATTAAACTTCAATGGCAACAGTATGGTATGTACATGAGGATTTCTAATCTCATGTAGATGTTTTTTCTTAGATTCTGTTGCTTGGGAGAAAATTAGGTCTAAGTTGTGAGATTAATGACATCTTTATAGTGTTATCCTCCACACTTTAGTTCATATTCACATTTATCTTGTAACACATTGTTGAAATGGAAAATCAATGTATGAATATACTTTCTGTGTGCCTCTTTTACACATAATTCTTTTTCAATATACTTTCATCTACCTCTTTGATATCTAGCCAAGACCACAATAAAACCTAATCCTTGAAATCTTAACCAAATGTAAAATTTCTTCCTGTATAGTGTTCAATGGCATAGCATATTCCAATTGGAACTCAACTTGGATATATTCCAGTTGTAAAATTTCTTCTTGTAAAATTTCATCCAAACAATTTTATTATATATTCCTATTGGAACACAACTTTGATATATTTTGATTCATTCACAATGCTTAGACTGAATGACTCATATGAAGTTAGAAAAAGATCATTTGAATCAAAAGTGAATCAAATCTTTGGTTCCCTTATTAGTGTATATTTGAGTAATTAAGTGATTTGATGTAATTTGATGTTTTATGTTATTTAATGTACTTTAATAAGCTTTTGATTTCATATCTTCTTGATGTGACATTTGATGTGATATCTTCACTTGATCTCGGATTTCTACTTATTTAAAAAGGTCATTCATCTTCAGTCTTCTCTGAACTCAGTGAAGATGAGCTCAATCTTTTCAGTGGATGCTTGGGCATCAGCTTCCTCTGCTCATATTGATTCATTGTTCTCAGTTGAGCCTTTCCAGAGAAGTGATGATCCCTATGATTTAGAACGTGCTGATGATTCCATGTTTTCTGTTGAGTCATTTAAGTTATCCAATTCACAGTGCAATGCTGCTCATACAAATGCACCTCTTGATCTCCCATCTGATCCAACCATTGATCTCCCTTCTGATTCAAGTGCATGTGGAGCAACGAAAAAGCAAAGCAAGCTCAATCTACGATTTAAAAGAAGGTCTCGTGAAGTAAGTCGAAAAAGATTTAAATTTCTTACTTCAGATAGACAGATTGCATTGGATATTGTGAAGCATTGTTGTGGTTTGAAATGCTTGTATAATTTAGGGATGAAGAAACTAAAGCAGATAAGAGAAAAATTCCTCCATTTAGATAGTGAAAGGCAAGATATATACCTTGTTTCTTGCATGCAAATGATTGAGGATAACATGTCAGTAACGCGTGTTGGTTTTGAATATTTCTTTACTCAAGGGATGCCATGCTGTAGGGCTGCATTTAAAATTGCAATGGGTGTAGGAAATTTTAGAATACATAGGGTTCAACAAGGGTTTTTGAATGGGGATCTCATTTTGGATACGTTCCATGTTGGGACCAAAGGATCTGTTGGACGTCATGCAATGAATTGGATGATGAACTATTTTAGCTTGCATTGTGAAGTTATGCCTACAACTGGAAGGTTGCACTTGTCAGATAACTTTACTCGTCGAGAGGTATTTCAAATATATAGAGAAGACATGGAAAATAGAAATGAGAAGTATGTGTTGTATCGTCACTTTACTCGATTATGGAAGGAAGAGTTTAACAATGTTTCTATTCCTCGTAAAGTTAGAATGGGTGAATGTTCAGTTTGCGCCACTTTGAAAAACATGGCAAAAGGGGCTACAACACCACAGGAAAAGCATAATTTTAAAAACCTTCTTAACAACCATCGTGAGAGTCAAGCATTAGAGAGAAAGAAAGCAATTCATCATCGAAGTAAGGCACTCAGAAATCTGGAGCGTTATATGTGTTTGTTGATCGATGGTATGGATCAGAAAAAAACTTGTTTGCCACATTTTTATCGCATCCCTAAGGACATTGGAGATGAAGTCCTTGTGCAAATGCATTTGGTTGGCGCTTTGGTATACAATGGAACTGTAATGTCCAAGGTTTTCTTCACATATCCGAATGTGCATAATGATCCAAACCTTACAGTTACTGTCATTCATCGTGTTTTGCAATCATGGAAGGGTCTTTTGCCACCAACTCTATATTTGCAACTAGATAATACTCCAAGAGAGAATAAAAATTCTACAGTCTTTGGATATTTAAGCATGCTTGTTGAAAAACAGGTATTTCAGAAGGTTAAGGTAAATTTTCTTCTGGTTGGCCACACTCATGATCACATTGATCAAATGTTCAGTACTTTCTCTAAGAAGTTGGCACGTAACAATGCTTTTACTCTTCCGATTTTATCTGAGCTGATTTCAGAAGCATATACTCCAAAACCAGAAGTTCAACACCTCACACAGATTTATGACTTTAAGCACTTTTGCTCAATGGGCCTTGATAACAGTGCTAAGGTTTTGGCTCCATTGCACAATATTAGTTTCAACCATGTATTCTTGATGAGGAGGGTTGATGAAATAACCCTTTTATTTGCAAAGCAGTATTCATCTTCTCTTGGGTGGGAGCCTAAAGAGGGATGCAGTTTCTTATTGCAGGTGCCTAATTTGTCTACTGTAACAGTGTATGGTGCAGAACAATCACCATATGAAGATAAAAACAATACAGAAAGATGTGGAAGTGTGGTTGATCAAAGTAAAAGCTGGATGCATGCACTCATTGAAAAGAAGAGACATATTGAGCGTGCAAAAAAATATGCTGGAGATCAAGATGTATCTTGGTGGGAGGACTTTTTCAATCATCAAGAAGAGATTATACAGTATACAATTGCAGGTCACTGGCCAGTTGATGTTCCATTCACATGGGATTTTTGTACACAAAGATCCGTGAATGTGGCCCAAGCATGTAATGCAGATGCACTTCAAAGTTTTATACATCCACCAGAAAGAAATATTTATGTAGGCCCAAGGATGACAAAACAGGCAGAAGCAAGATGGCAAGGAAATTTAATAGAGATAAATGTTGGAACGCTTATTGCAGTACTTGCTGATGGTGATGAGGCTACCAGACCATTTTGGATTGCAAAGGTTTTAGAGATAACTAAAGATATTGATCAGAGAAGAATAGAGGCTTTGGTGGTGCATTGGTATTACACTAAAAGTAGTAATGCATTCACAGGTAAATATAACTTAGAAATGGTGTGTGATGCTAAACGAACAGGTTCAAAAAGGAAAAAGAATATTCGAAGCACATCCACTCTTAAAATGGATGATGTAGATATTCTTGTTTATGATTTTTCCTTGACAAAAACTGGTCACTTGAGGAAAGCAACAATCAACATGATAAAACAAAAGCTTCCAGATGTATGTGGTACAGGAAATCATAGGAAAACAAGAAGAGTTGTGCATGATCCTGCAGAATTTGGTATGTACGTGGATGAAGATAGAGCTCTTGTGGATATAGAAGAAGAAGAAGAGAGCTCTCAACAGTATGAGACTGAATCAAGTGCATCAGATGATGAGGGTGTAGACATAGATCGACAAAGTTGTGAGTTGCATTGAAGCTCTCAGACATTTTTAGTGCTTATGTAAATGCCTCAAAGTAGTTTGGTTAATGAAACCATGTTTTGTAGCAATTTTGAATAACAATCAGATATCCACCCATTAAAGATATGTCTAAAATGTTATTTTTGTGTAAAAACTATTGACTTCCACATTCTTATATATATTTTAGACATGTCAATGTCTTAGCATATAGATTTTGGGCATGTCAATGTCTTATCATATACATTTTGGGACACGTCAATGCCTAATATAGTGAAATTTTGACTACATTTTGAGCTCATTTTTTTTTGAGAAAATGACAAAAAACGTCAAAAATTACTTGTTTTCACCTCATTTTTGTAATATATGTATACTGGTGTAAAGGAATTCCAAAAATGAGGTGAAAACATGTAATTTTTGACGTAAGTGTTCTCTTTTTACGACATAGTTCTCGTTTGTTACGACTCGCTGTTATATATATTTATGCATATATATAAATAGATAGAAAATTGAAAATTATACCTTAATAGTGTCGAAACAGATTCATTACTCCATCCAAAACGATTTTGAAGGTTGAGAATAAGTAAGCTCGCACTTAGTCGTGTCAAACGACTTCCTTCATATACATGCTTTAGACATTCCTCTCGAAGATATTTCTCATTTTTAGAAATATCAATGCTCTCACTATCATTTTGATACCAATCCTCAATAAAATCTGCCATGCCATCATCTTCATCATTGTCACACAAATCTTGTAATTTATCGTCTTTTGAATATAGATCTTTCAACTTTGCATATTGCACAGGATTAGTTTTGCGTAGCCTCCTCATAGAAGCTTCTGATAAATGAGGTCTTACTCGTAATTGTGAATGTTGTGGACGAATATCATCAACATAATACGTTGGAATCTACACATATAAATAAAACTCCTTAGTATTCCACAAATGAATAAAAAGTCAACTTCAAATATAAAATTAAGTATATAACTTATTAAATATGGATAGAAAACTTTTATTCTCTATAGCTAAAAGGTGCTCTTGGAGGTCTACGCCATCCATAATTCACTGATAGTTCATCACCAGCATGTAATGTAGTAATAGCATTGACAACTATGTATCTTGATACATCTCTACTCATGTATGGTGATTCATGAGTATTTTCACGCTCCTCAAATGTGAAATTAGTCCTTGAACTATTATGTAACTCTCGACTACTATTTATTAAACCTGCTATATTTCCATGTGTGTAAGGTCTTCCATCAATATATAATCTTTCATTTTTTGCATGTAAAATTCTTCTACTAGTAAGGGATGCTGCGTTCAAGCATATTCCATAAGTACTCATGCTTTGAACATAACGTGAAAGTCGATGCCAATCTTCCCATCCATATATAGGACCACAAAATGACATAAGAGTGACTTCAGAGTTCGGAGGCACATACAAATCCTCTAGAATAAAGACACCACGACCAACATTAGTAATACTGGATGGAGCAATCATATAGCGATTACCCCAAAAGTTGAAAACCTCTCCATCTAAAGGAAGTGGTCCTCTATTCCATCCTCCATATCTTCTTCTATCATATGTTTGTACTAAATAGCGATCACGAGCTGGCAATGGATAATCTCCAACCGTTTCATTCTCTAAACGAGGAGGTAGAGGATTTCTAGAAACCTTTGCTTGTAATTGATGAACAGCAAGTCCATGACGTGTACGAGGTATATTAACATTATGAGAAAAATCATCATCATCATCATCATCGAGCAAGTATTTCTGTATATGAACAATAATTTGATTTTATATATGGTTTTTAAATAAATTAATGACATTAATATACATAGAAAAATACATACCCAAGCATTATCACGTTGACTAGGTGATGGTGCACGCTCAAAAGTACCATACTCTACCTCATGTTCAATACATTCCAATCGTGGTCTTCGATACGTGTGATAACAAGAGTTACACCAACATATAATATGCTCTTCATAGTAAAATTCATCATAATTCCTATCGGAGGACACATGTGAAGTCGTTGCATGGGTAGGAGGTGGTGGAGTACCCTCTGATTGATCAGAATCTGCACATAATAAGAAACAAAAAAAAATATAAGTTATGTATCCATCAAATATATTTAAAATTAGATATTTGATATACTTATAGTATAAAGTCATTGCACAATGAGGAGACGGTGGTGGAGTTCCATCTCATTGATCAAAATCTACAAATAATGGTATTTGATATTAATAATCTGATTATCTACATACACAAAAAATTCACATATATATATTTACACATACACACATATTCACATATACACATTTACACATACACTTATATTCACATATACACAACTACACATTATTGTGGGATAAATGCATGTATTTTGTATGAATGAGTGTATATGCATGCATGTGTTTGTACGTATATATGTGGATATGTATATGTGTGGTTATGTTATATGTATGTATATGTGTATATGTATACATATATGTATGCATATATGTTTGCATGTATATGTGTATGTGTATGTGTGTGTATATATTTGTATGTATTCTGATTTGTTTTTCTATTTGAGATTAAATTAACAGGAGATATTGTATGGTCGAAAAAAATAAAAGGCGAGCTAACATACCATCCGAGACGTGGCAGTTTTTTCGTAGACAACTACGTCTTCAAGAGTCATTTCCTCAGCAGAAGGTACATAAATTAATACATTATATTTATAATTTTTATATATTTTAGTAATTTTTGACATTTAATTTATGTATTTTTTTTCTTGAATAAACAGGCTGCTGCAAAGAAGAGAGTGGAGTCAGGCCACACATCGCACCTAGGCCAAATGGGCCATAATGGTTTTGTAGCTACGTTTGTAAGTATATGTGTTCTTGTGAGTATATTTTTTATTTTAGTTAAAATGCAAGCAACTAATGTTTTTTATTTGTTTCATTGCAGCGGAAGGATTATGGCCGATATCCTATGAAACATGAGACCGAGTATGCTACACATTTTGGATATCGGCGTTTGGGCGAGTATATGCAAGATCATGCTGATATATTTATTTATGTTTGTTATATGTAATACAAGAGTAGCATGGAGAGACAAATATGGATGACGTGGAGAGACAGACACAGGAGGGATGATCTCGATCGTCACAGGGTGATCATGACGTTGAGGATGAGGAAAATCAGGATGATCATGATATTGCTGATGATGATGACGATCATGATGATGATGATTAGGATTTTAGTTGATTATGACATTGGATTATATGTATTTACCTTGATCTATATATATACATATATATATATATATATATATATATATATATATATATATATATATATATATATATATATATATATATATATATATATATATATATATATATATATATATATATATATATATATATATATATATATTATCTATATATTTTTCATTTCAATTGTGTTTTGAATTGTGTGTATGGTATTAAGTAATGAAGAGTTTTGTTCTATTGATTGTTATTATTGTTTATATTAAGCATGTATTTTAATACTTTAATTATGTATGTGTGTGTATATGTATGTATGTGAATGTGTATGTGTGTGTATATGTATGTATGTGCATGTGCATGTATAAGTGTATATGTGTGTATGAGTATGTGCATATGCATGTGTATGTACGCATGTGTATATGTATATGCATGTATATGTATAACTCTATGTGTATATGTGTGTATGTGCATGTATATGTGTATATGTAGGTATGTGCATGTGTGTGCATGTATATATATGTTTTAATACTTTAATTATATAATTCATTCGTATGTGTGTACTTAAGTGTATATGTATGTGTGTGTATATGTATGTATGTGCATGTGTATGTATATGTATATGTATGTATGTGCATGTGCATGTATAAGTGTATATGTATATATGCGTATGTGCATGTGCATGTGCATGTGTATGTGTGTGTATATGTATATGCATGTATATTTATAACTCTATGTGTATGTGTGTGTATGTGCATGTATATGTGTATATGTAGGTATGTGCATGTGTGTGTGCATGTGTATATGTGTTTTAATACTTTAATTATATAGTTCATTCATATGTGTGTACCTAAGTGTATATGTATGTGTGTGTATATTATGTATGTATGTCCATGTGTATGTGTGTGTATATGTATGTATGTGCATGTGCATGTATAAGTGTATATGTGTGTATCAATATGTGCATGTTCTTGTGTATGTGTGTGTATATTTATATGCATGTATATGTATAACTCTATGTGTATGTGTGTGTATGTGCATGTATATGTGTATATGTAGGTATGTGCATGTGTGTGTGCATGTGTATATGTGTTTTAATACTTTAATTATATAATTCATTCATATATGTGTACCTAAGAGTATATGTATGTGTGTGTATATGTATGTATGTGCATGTGTATGTGTGTGTATATGTATGTATGTATGTGCATGTGCATGTATAAGTGTACATGTGTGTATGAGTATGTGCATGTTCTTGTGTATGTGTGTGTATATGTATATGCATGTATATGTATGTGTGTGTATATGTATATGTATATGTGTGTATCTGTATATGTATATGTATATGTATATGTGTATATGTATATACATGTGTATGTATATGCATGTGTATGTATATGCATGTGTATATGTATGAAACATGCATGTGTATGTGGACGCATTTCCATTTCAATCCATATGCATGCATGTGAATGCGCATGCATGTGGTTGTGCATATACATGTATTTGCATATACGTTAATGTGTGTATATATATATATATATATATATATATATATATATATATATATATATATATATATATATATATATATATATATATATATATATATATATATATATATATATATATATATATATATATATATATATATATATATATTTATATATGCAATAATGCATGCATGTAAGTCTTTTGATGTGGTTGTAGGAATGTTTGTGCATATGCATGTGTATATGTGTGTATTTCTAAGTGTATATGCACATGTATATGTGTGTATATATGTGTGTGTATGTGCATGTGTATATGTGTGAAAGTGCATCTTCATCATGTATAAGTGTATAAGTGCATATCAATAAGTGTGAGTATGCTATGTGATGAAAATAAAACAATTCAAATGATCTACAAAGAATAGAAATTGTACTTACAATTGTTAGCCATACTTTTTGCTTGGTTAGCTTCTTCAATAACCTGCAATAAACAGAGAAAGAAAAGAGAGAGAGAGAGAGAGAGAGAGAGAAAGAGAGAGAGAGAGAGAGAGAGAGAGAGAGAGAGAGAGAGAGAAAGAGAGAGAGAGAGAGAGAGAGAGAGAATTCAAAGAGAGAGATGTAAAAAGAGAGAACCAGAGACAGAGGGAAACAATAAGAGAGAGCTTAGGCAAAACAACAATTCTGCATATACTTGCTTCAGCTCGTAAGCACAGTGCAATTACGAACGTTGGAGAGATCTTCGATGGGATGCATGAAAATGCCGATTGAAAAGCCTCCAATGTTTTAATTTTTGTCCGTCAACAGACCGTCGTGTAAGCGCTGCTTTTTGTCATCGCATAAGCGACATTTGTAGCATCGCTTATGCGACAGCAACCATCATCGCCTATGCGATGCAGAAAAGCGTCGCTTATGCGACGCTTGTAAAAAGCGTCATTTTAGCAATGTTGTATGGGAGCATCGCATTCCCGTCGCGTCACAAGTCACAAAAACCGTCGTGTTATGCGTCGTTTAATCGACAGTCTGCCCATGACGCTAATTAGGATGCATGTTGCAATTTTATAGCCACAAAATTATGTCGCCTTAACCGTCGCTATATGCCCGTATTCCTTGTAGTGAACAAGCTCTAGATACCTGTTTTGATGTAGCTAATGCTTTTACTTTCAAAATAATGTAAGTGTTTGAAAGCACTTCTTCAATCATCAAATCTCTTCATAATGCTCTTCTAAGATATGACCTGCAAATGACAATCTGATAGTAGAAACGAATACCTCTGATTTGATGTTGATCTAGTTCCTTCATCTTCTCCAAACCATTGTTTTTCCTTGAATTTGAAGTAGCCTTCTCTTCATTATATTTGTTATAAAAATTATAATTATTCTGGTTATGTAGACAATCGTAAGTCTACATCAAGGTACATTTTTCATTTTGTTGGAGGTGCTATCTCTTGGAAATATGATCTTCAAGAATGTACAGTTGTTTCCACTACAAAAGCAAAGTATGTTGTAGTAAGTAAGGCATGTAAGGAAGCATTGTGGCTTTTCATCTTGCTTCTGATATAGGTTTACTTCAGCATGTACCTTGTTTGCTCATCGATAGTCAAAGTGCCATTGCATTGGCTAAGAATCCACTCTACCATGCAGAGAGTAAGCACATTGAGGTGCAATATTAGTTCATTAGAGACTGCTTAGCCATTGAGCGCATTATTCTTGAGAAGGTTCATACTAAAGATAATGTTGCAGATGCTTTGACTAAAGCTCTACTACACGATTGCTTTTGAGACTATTGTCACTTGATGGGGGTTACTTGATCCATGATCTTACACAATTAATTGTATATTATGTAACATGCCCATCACGTGGGAGCTATAGTTTGTATACTTAGGTATTATTTAACCTTCTTTATTTTTCTCCCATAGAGACTTTGGCCATATTGGCCTTTAATGGGAGATAGTTACCGTTAGTGTCCATGTGAAAAGCCAATTGGCCGTCAGACACTTTTGTATATATTCTTTAATAAAATATATTGTGACTTGGTCATCCATAGACTGTAACTTTGACCACATTTGTAACACCCAAGAAATCTGTGTTCATGCTCTCTGTTTACTATGTTCTCTACGTATTTTGTAGGCTCTATGCAGAGTACTCTGTGTGACATCTGGATCTAAGTATTTCGCATTGAGGGTATCATTGTGGAGCTCTCAAGAACGAGAGACCATTGAGATGCATCGCTATCAAAATACTTCAGTAAGACTTCATCAACAAAAATGAACTATTCCTTCAAATCTTTCATCTCTGTCAAAAAACTATGCATAGAATCTCCTCCATTTATATGCTCACTCTCGAACTATTTTTGAAATTAAGCAACACGTGCGTGATTTCTTGCCTAATATGCAGTGGTAAGTGTATCCCAAACATCATTTGTTGTTTCACAAGAGTGAATGTGAGGGATCATGACATGTTTGAAATGCAAAGCTATGAATGCATGTGCTTGAGCATCTCCGCCATCCCATATGGCAGTAGGAACCACAACATGAATAGGAATTTGAAGATCATCATCTTCAATACCATATTCATCACCTTCAATAATTGTATTTACAGGTGTAACATGACATTTTTCAACACCTCACACAATATTCCATAGCCCTTTTGCTACCGATTCATGATGCATCATATATGTCTATGCCAATGTGTAATCAGTACCACCCAACTTATCCTCAACAACCAACATATGGGATACATCATTGCTTTCATCCATGGCTAGGGACTAAATAACCTAATGTAGAAAAATGATTGTATCTCAATAAATTGATAAAAACACCCTATCGCGATTTGCTAGTCCTATAGTAGACTTCGAGATGCTTGTACTAGAAAACTAAAACCTATATATATGTTTGGCACAAAAGAAAAAAATCTCCTACACCTTCATTTTGGTATTGCATTTGGAAGCTGAAATGAGCTTATAATAAAATTTTGACATGATAGCACGAAGTGGGTTTGAACTCTAAATGGCCTTGAGTATGCTCACCAATTGTTGTGTGATTTTGAGACTGTGATTGAAGGGATGTTGATGATGCCCTGGATGAAGCAGAGACCTACTCTCATAGGAATTGGTGGGGTTCGAGGTCTAAGGAAGCACATGAACAACACATGGAAGAAGAAGAAGCTTGGAGCAAACCACAATACTGTATGTATTACCAAGTGAATGTAAAAAGTTGAGAGACGCATTAGGCTTATAGGTTTATATACAAGCCCGGGGGAAAATATCTCCTAAAGAAGGAAAAAGTGCCCTGGTGTATCTAAATGTGTTCATACACAACATTACTGAAATATATCAACAACACAAATATTAAATCACACACAAATTGAACCCCTTTCACGTTGGGTTCAAGCTTGTTGAAAATAAGTAGGCCCGTACACAAGGTGCAAATATCCCTGTGATTTAGTCTAATATATTAAGATACATTCATGTAGAAGAAGGCATTTATTTATCATTCATTATTGTATGACCAATCTAATTGCAATGTTTTCTTACAAATTTCTTTAATCAAGTTTTAAATTGAAGTAAGTGGAATATATTTTCAAGGGATTTCAAACGAAGCTTTGTGAACGATCAACTGTGTAATTAAGTTGTCCATACTCTCTCTCTCTCTCTCTCCCCGTCTCTCTCTCACAGTCACTTCACCTGCACAGCCGAGGGCCTATCATGTCCTTGTTACCCAAACTAGAGAGAGAGAGAGAGAGAGAGATGACGGGACCTATCATGTCCTTGTTACCCAAACTAGAGTGGTATCCACATTCTAAAAAGCTGGTTGTGCGACCATGCACTTCTCCTTTCCTTTACGGTTTTAAAGTCGAATCATCACTGAGCCTTAACTACTTAAAGCGTTCTTGGATTTGTTGGAGAAGCTCATGTTTCTGCATGATAGTCATTCAGTGCGCTGATGTATGCGTCGTAAACAGTCACAAAAAAGAATAAAAGATCTACACGTAATGCAATGCTGGTTCACTTTTGTCTTAATAACAATTGAGAAGCATAATATGATGTCGCTTTCCAATCTGCCCAAAACAGACTCATTTCGACCGGTTGTTTGTTTTGTCATTATGTGTGGATATCATTCTAGTTTGAGTAAGGACATGATATCTTTCTCTCTCTCTCTCTGTGCAGATTGACATATGCCCTTCTCCATTCAGCTACGACAAACTGTATCTAGACACTCTGTTTGGGTAACAGAATGCTTATGGCAGAATTCTAGGTACGCAGCCCTCGGCTGTGCAGGTGAACTTACTGTGTGTGTGTGTGTGTGTGTCTGAGAGAGAGAGAGAGAGAGAGGGGGAGAGAGCATGGACAACTCAACTACACAGACCCAGACACAAAATTCTTCGTTCTGATCTGGCGCTTACAGACCTGACAAGAATGCTGGCAGAGTTGGCCAGAGAGCGCAATTGGGAGAGCTTCCACAGCCCCAGAAACCTTCTATTAGCTCTTGTATTACATTCTTGTCTCTAGAACATTGTGTATATCTATATGTTTCTGGAGGAAGTGAGGGAAGCATACTATACGGAGAATGTAAAGAAATATATAGAGACTGAAAGAAAACCAGTTCTTCTCCTGTATAACTGTTCGCTTCCTCTATTTTCTGCGTCATTGTTGTGTGAGTCTGGAGCATGATCTCCCATAAAGAGTAGATTGAAAGGCAAGTGTAAACATTCTGCTCATTGTAAAACATGGGTTCTGGATGCTGCAGGTTGGTGAGGTGGGGGAACTGTCAGAAATATTTTAGTGGAGAGGCGAGGTACCGCCAGGATTGCCTGATTGGAGTGCGGACGAGAAAGAGCGTTTAGAGGAGGCGTTGTCGGACGTTCTCCTGCATTTGGTCCGTCTGGCGGACGTGTGCAATGTAGATCTTGGTGAAGCGGCGCTGGAAAAACTGAGGAAGAACGCTTCGAAGTACCCTGTTGATGCAACGAAGAGGAGTTATGGTAGTTAGCTGACAGCTTTCGACAATGATGCTGGAAAGACAACGGCAGATACTAATCGTAGACTGCCAATCGCTTGACGATGTCCGACAGCTATACACACTATATTATAGATATGTTTTGCTGCTATATGCATGAGTTCTATATTCGAGATAGACAGCTTATTAAGCATTGAATCGCTTTGCATTGTGCAGACTTCAAGCCCCGGCTCCTCCTCTTCTCTTTCGCAGTTTCGATGTTTCTTTGTATTTAATTCGTGATTTACTACGTACTGAGTTTCCTACAAAGCGCAGCATTTCGGCGATACTAAGTTCTTTGGATTTCGATAATTGCACATACTCAGTGGTATGTTTGTTTTCTGGGATCTTCCATCGCCGTTCTCTGTGTCTATCTCCTTCTTTGCGTACTTAGCTGTATACATGATTATCTCTGCTGGAGTGCTAACGATAGGAGTCATCAGGGCCTCTTGAACCTCTTTACATTTGGTAGAAACCACGAACACAGGCTTGAAGCTACGAGCTGGTTGCCACGTGAATAGTTATCTCTTGTCGTTGTTTCTTCATATGACATGAAAGCTCGCATGGCTTCATCATATGCGGCTGAACAGGTCCATCTGGAAAAGCCATTACAAGTTTCGAATCTATATATATATATATATATATATATATATATATATATATATATATATATATAACTCTAAGTATAAGTAGTTCATCATAATTACCGTAATCTTATATCAAACTCTTTACATCTCATGTGCATGACTACGATGTTGAAATCCCAAGCTGTTTTATATGGCTCTCTCTCTTTTTTAGGGAAGAGGACATCTTGCATTGATTCCTCAACATAAACCAAACCTTTCTAGACATCAATGATAGTCCTGAGGATGGACCTCTTCTTAATGATCTCTTTTTTATCCTCACGGATCAAGTGTCAAAGGTGACATGTAATACGGTTCGCAAAGACCTTTGTCAACATCTTGTAACCAGTTTGTAGCATCGTAATTGGCCGGCAATTTTCACTTCTATTTTTGCTTCCTTTTTTATGAATGAACTTGATGACACCCTCATTGAGACAGTTGGGAAGCATGCCAAAAGAAATAGCCTCTTGCCACACCAAACATAATGGAGTGTCCGCTACATGCTTGAAGTTCTTAAAGAACTCATTAGTAAGGCCATCCAACATCGGATTCTTGGCATTACTCAAGGAATCAATTACTTAAGTATTTCAATGGCGGTTCCCACAGTGCGCTTTCCTTCTCAAGAGCTTCACGATGATATCCTCAGAGTAGAAAACTGAGCTCCTTGGGCTGCACACGGTACTCCACACAGAGGCTGCAGAATCCGCAGAAGAACACAATACACAGGGAGCATGAACACAGACTTCTTAGGTGTAATTACAAATGCGGTTGAACTTATAGTCTATGATTGACCATGCCACTATATGTTTTATTAAGGAAGATATACAAAGAAGTGTCTGATGGCCATCTGGTCTTTCACATGGACACTTATGGTAATAGTCTCCCACTAATCCTAAATATGGCCAAAGTAACTATGGGAGAAAAATAAATAATGATAAAGAGTACCTGCATGTAAGTATACAAACTATACCTCCCACCTGATGGGCATTTTGACAGGATTAGATATATAGCTACTCACAACTCCTAGTGCAAATGCAATGTCTGATCTCATAGCTACCATAGCATACATGAGACAACCAACATTAGATTGATAGGGAATTTAGGTCATGAATTTGTTTTTTACATATGATTTGGGGCAATCATCCTTGCTCAATTTCACATATGTGGGTAAAGGTGTACTCAATGCCTTTCCATCCTCCATATTTAACCTATGAAGTACTTTGGATATGTACTCACTTTGAGACAAGTATATGCATCTTTTACTCCTATCACGAGTAATGTGCATGCTAAGAATATGTTTGGCATACCCTGAATCCTTCATATCAAATGTCTAACTCAACTTCTTTTTGAGAATCGACAAGTCATAAGAGGACTTCCCAACAATCAACATATAGTCGACATAAAGTATCAAGCAACCATATGAGCATGTCTTTGTGTAGAGTTAATGATCATCATTACTTTGAGAATAGCCTTGAGACTTCATAAAAGCATCAAACTTTTAGTACCATTGTCTAGGGGATTGTTTAAGTCCATACTAGCTCTTCTTGAGCTTACAAACTAGACTTTCCTTGCGAGGAACTACATAAGCCTTTGGTTGGTCCATATAGATCTCATTTGTAAGACCTCCATGCAAGAAAGTACTTTTCCAATCCATTTGGACTAGCTCTAAGTGATCCATTGCAACCATACCAAGCAAGATGCATAGGGTAGTCATCTTCACCACTCGAAAGAAGATTTCCTAAAAATCAACACCATGTTGTTGCTTAAAACCCTTTGCAACAAGTCGTGCTTTGTACTTTGGAGAAGCACTATCTCATGTGAATTTTAGCTTATATACCCATTTACATGGTAAAGCTTTCCTACCCTTTGGCAAAGGTACTAAATCCCAAGTACCATTCTTGTGATCAAAATCCAACTCAATCTTCATAGCATGCTCCTACTTGACATGATCCTCTATCTACATAGCTTTTTTGTAGCAAGAAGGCTCACCGATATCTATTAGCATATCAAAATCTAAACCTACAACATATCTATCAAGTGGATGTGAGACATGTTTAGAGCGTCCCAATGGTTGCTGAACATGAACATGTGCAGACTGATCTGATTGGACATTCTCTTGAACGTCCCTATGTGCAACATTTTTATGCATGCTAACTACATGACTAGTATCCTCAAACACCACTCTTCTCACTTCAACCTCCTTAATGGGTTGTTTATGCATCTTAGATTCATTGAAAATGGCATCACTACTTTTGATCACAGACCCTATTTCACGATCCCATAAGCAATATCCAAATTATCCTTCTCGACCTATCCAAGAAAAATGCATTTCTTTGACTTATGGTCCAACTTTTGTCTAAGATTCTTGGGTATATGAACATATGCTTCACACCCAAAAACTCGAAGATGATCATAATATGGTGGCTTCCCTATCCATAACTCTTGTGCCACTTTCAAATCTTTGGCAGTACTAGAAGAAAGGTTAATCACATGAACTTCAATTAATAGTGCTTTTTCCCAAAAGCTTTGTGAGAGGTTTGCATGATGCAACATAGAAACTACTCTATCTTGAATAGTTCGATTCATCCTTTCAGCAAGACCATTCTATGCTAGCGTATAACGAGCTATAAACTCTCTATGAATCCCTCTAGAGTGATAGAAAAGGCTGAATTCATGTGAGGTATACTCACCCCCATTATCTGAACGTAAAGCCTTAAGCTTAGTTCCTTTTTCAGTCTCAATTGAAGCAAGCCATTTTTTGAAAGTTGGGAATACCTCATCCTTTGATTTGATAGGATATACCCAAACTTTTCTAGTAGCATCATCTATGAAAGTGACAAAGTAAAGACAACCACCTAAGGAACTAGTGGGCATTTGACCACACACATCTCTATGAACAAGATCTAAAGGCTGAACTAAAGAGTTAATGTGCATGCTATGCATATTTTTAGTTTGCTTTCCATATTGAAATGCTCACGAAATGAAAATTCAGAGAAAGATAATACACGTAAGTATCGAAAACGAGAAATATTTTCCATTACACTATGGTATATATGGACCAAATGACCATGCACAATACAACCCATATGCTATTGAGTAACAGTTATCAAGTGATCAATATGTGATACAAATAAAGGATAAAGTGAGCCAACTTTGCTTCCTTTTGCAATAACCATATTTCCCTTTGATATACAAAAGGGTTGAGCATAGAAGACAATCTTCTAACCAAGGCCATCAAGTTAAAAAACTATAGAGGATGTACTAGGGTACCCACTTCTAGTAATATCAGATTGTATACATTTCCAGTACTTCGACTACTCAAGGGGGGTTTTCCTTAGGGAGGTATACCTTGTAACATTCCAACATGAAGGTACATTCACTGACAACAGAGACACCGCCAGAAGAGAAAATGTACAATCATGAAGAAAGGATCGATGAAAAGTGCTCATAAGAGAGGAAACCAAACTTCTTAACTCAGAAAATGATTACAAAAGGCCACAATGCTACAAAAGGATGAAATAGAGGGCTAGCATGCCATTCCAAAAACTAACCACAAGCAGTACAAGAGCGCTAACCGACACAGTAAATACAACAAAGATGATGACTTGATCCACAAGAAATTCACCAATGCATGCCAAATGACTAGATCCAAGCCATCCAATCACTCTGTAATGCTAATCACCAACTCAACTAAGAAGACCACACTCTGTATACTCACCACATAGTGACCTCCAAAAGTGTGCCCATAACAATAAAGTGTAGAGAGTAGACCAAAAAATAGTGTCAACTAGCATGAACAAATGATGGTCATGATGATACGCAATAGTCCCAAAGATACGCACCCCCCAAATGGGTGCCAAAAATTTGTTTATATAGACTCCAGAGAGGCTAGGGGTAGCAATGCCAAATCCCAACCTTAACTTCCGCATGCATCCAAGTGGTGGCCAAAGAGGGTCAGGAGTGGGCTAATTATGGATTTGGTGGCCAACTTCAATTAGGCCCCCAATTTGAGATTCTGACACCAGCAAAGCTTGGCGGCGGTATTCCCTGCATTGATTTTCACTTTCACACTTTACTGACAAAGAATGCTTTGCCCATCATTTGCCACCCAAGCTCGCTCATGGTGGAGCCCCAACTGAATAGGTGGTAGTCACCCAATTACCTTGCAAAAATAAGTCACCCATGTGTTCCATGTTTAAAGAGAGGTGCCTGATTTGCATTAATTGTTGCCATGACGATGAGAGAGGAAATAAGTAGACACCTAAAATTATGCTCAATATTTTCATATAGCAAATGGTGGTCACCTTGGTTGAAGATGCCTTGTTGGAGGTCGCCCAATGAGAGTTGGAGGTGGATGGAAAAGGTTGGAGGTGGTTGCCTTGGGAAGACAGGAGAGTGAAGAGGAGGTTGCCCTAATTTGGCTTGAAGATGATGAGGAGGTCGCCCAAGTTTGCACAAACCCACATGAGTGGTCGCCCTAATTTGACTTGAAGATGATGAGGAGGTCGCCCAAGTTTGCACAAACCCACATGGTGGTCACCTTAGTAAGTGAGGTCTCATGGTGGTTGGTCTTCATGGATGGTGGTCGCCCAATCTTGCAACAAGCGCAACAAATTAGTGTCGCCTACAATGGAAGTTTTATGTAATATTGCTTGCCCATAAAACTTGGTGTCGCCCTTGTTGTGCTATGGTCAAAACAATGCGTCGCCCATTCTTTGCTTTACACGAAATTAACTTATTGACTTCCTAAAAAAGGGCATCGCTTTTTTTGCATAGATGTAGTTGGATCTTCGTAGAATTATGGCATCGCCCATGCCACTTTGCAAGTGTATAGATGGAGCGTTCAACTTCCATACTTTTCGCTAAGTTAAAAAACAAAGTGGTATCTTATTGAATAAAGATTGAAGTTTTTTCAAAGAGGTTCAGATGGGCGCGCAAAGGTGAGCAAATGGCTAGAGCCCACCTATGAATACATTTTCTTCCACATACTGGGTTAAGGATTACCTTAGTTGGTTGTCTTGAATCCATGATTTCCCAATGCCTTTGCTTCAAAAGTCTTGGTCATGCCTAGATTTTTTATTTCAATTGCTCATGCCAATATCGTGACTCGTTACCTATTTACCTCTTCTTGATGTTGAGTTTACCTCTTCTTCATGTTGAGTTCTCCAACCCAAGGGTGTGGCCTAGGCAGTGCCTCCAGGCCACAAGGGTGAGGATTGCCCGGGGTGGCCCAAGACCCTCCCCAAGGTCCGAAGATTCTCTTTGAAAATGTCTAGAACCCAAGAGATGTGTAGAGGGATTGATCCCTAGAAAAGGAATAAAGCATCTTCCACCTGCTCTACAACAACGAGATGTGGACAATTCGTAAAAAGTTGTATAAAGATGGTTTGGAGGCATTTAGACTACACTGTTATATGGAGAACTCGTGCTTTTGTGTCAGCCATGGGTCTGATACCAGTGAAGTATTTTTATGGTGATGCACGATGGTGCACTCTGCTTCTCAAGAGCTCCATGATGATATCCTCAGAGTAGAAAACCTGCGGTCCAACTTACAATTTGTGTCTGACCAGGACACTATATGTTTTATTAAAGAACATATACAAAGAAGTGTCCGGTGGCTATTTTGCTGTGAAGTACAAAGAAGTGTTCGGTGGCCATTTGGCCTTTCACATGGTCACTTATGGTAACAAGTTACAGAGCTCATAGGCCCACCAAGGTAGATCTAGGGAAGCAATGTTCATAAGCCCAAACGAGATCATTAGTATTTAAATGAGCCCAACGGTTAGGTAGATATAGAGAAGCAATGTCTGTAAGCCCAAAGAAGATCTCCAGATCTAGGGAAGCAATGTTCATAAGCCCAAAGAAGAGCCTGAAGGCCATGTAGACCTAGGGAAGCAATGTCCATAACTCAAACGAGATCACTAGATCTAGGGAAGCAATGTCCATAAGCCCAAACGAGACTAGTGTTTAAATGAGCGAAAAGGCCATAACAACATTAAATTGTTCGAATGCTGAATGAGAAGTCTTCTTTGTCGATATAGAACAAAAAGGCATCTGCAGCTGCTGGGGGGGGGGGGGGGGGGTTGAACCCTCGCCCCCTAGCATGCACGGGCTTGGTCGCGTTATTTGATTGGGTACACTCAGAATGAATAACTCCATTTTACTTCCGAAAACAAGTCGATGCTTTTAAGGGGCTTAGTAGTCTTAGTAATTTTCAATATGGTAGAATGGGCCAATATGATATGATCTATATTAACTTTACAAACCTTCTGATATGAAGGAGCTCTGATCATAACATGACTACAAAAAAATTATTCAGCAAATTCTTGATATTCTTGAAGTATGTAACAAGGCTAGAGCCCATGTAGGAGAAAGAAAATATTCATAAAATAGACTCGGGTGCATAATTGATGCTAGAAGCTAATGATACATTGAGCATTGAAGGAAAATCTTGTGCAATATACAGAAGACATTAGAAAAGAAGATGGGAAATATAGGTTTTGTGGGGGCCTCGAAGCCCGAGCAAAAATCAATTAAGAATTCAAAGATTTTTTTTTAATAAAATGGAGGTTTGGCAAGTGCCTACTCTCTCAAGCTTTAACTTTGAAAGAACAATTGTATAGGTGAATGGGCATAGTACCCATGGGACCCCCTGTATCCCACAAAGCACGGGTTAGACAAGTTTACAATTGGTTTCAAATGGTTTCAATTGGTTTAGACTGATGAAAGCCATAACATGTCCAACTTGGGGATTGAACTCTAGACCTCTGTCTCAAGATATCAAAGACTCAACCACTAGAGCAACGAGATGTGGATAATTCATAAAACATTGTATAAAATTTGTATGGAGGCATTTAGACACTATTGTTATATCGAGAACTCATGAAATCTAGGGCAAGTGAAATACAACTCTATAGGAATACTTGATCCTTTAAATAATGAATATTCACACAATAAAATTATTTTCTTTTTTAATTGTGCCATTCTTTACAAGCATCTATCGTTGGCTTCTTGGCCACTAGCCTATGGAGCTACCTTGCTCTCAACCTTGTTCTCTTGAACCTAGTTTTCACCCACACAAGGTATCTTGGATCCTCAATTCTAGTGCTTGCATGGGAACAATCCTTTTGGTAGCTTTCTAACGATATCTTACATGTCTAAATGTGACCAATGGCTTGGGAGATACACTCTAATCTTTGATGGGCTCATCTTTAAGAGTGACATGCATGCCTTCCATCCACCTTGCCCAAGTCTACTTCCTAGGCAGTAATATCGATTGTGAAAATTGAAATCATGACCTACCAGCTAGGAGTATGATGGGCTATCCACTTTCCCCAAAAGCCATGTTGAGGATTACTTTCTAATCGTGGTTCAACGATTTATTGCATGTCATTCAACCATGTATTGCCTCTCATTCTTGAGTCATAGATTTCTCAAAAATCTTTTCTAGAACATATGCAAAAAAAGTATAAATTCAAGGTTGAACAAGCAAAAGTGTTCTTTGAGATTTAAGTTTTGTGATAGATAGCATGCGCCATAACACTTAACTTTTCCCCCACAACTTTGAATACTTATAGTTTGATCATTGATTTTGAATTTAGACATATCTATTCATTTTAGATAAGTTTGAGCTTCTTCTTAATTCTTGAGGATGAAACATCTTTCAAAGAGGAAAGGAAATGGTGAAGCAATCATCATTTAGAGAAAACTGGTGCAGTTATTTCCATGAACATGAAATCATGGATGAACATGACGGGCTAGAGAGTGGAAGAAAAACATCTTCTAGATAGTACATGTTAAGAAAGCAACAAGATGTTGCTTAGTAAGAAACTTGATGGCATGCATAAGTTAAATTGCGATCCCCTTAGGACTATAAAGGACTTTGAAAGATAATTATAATAAAAAATCTCGATAAAGAATTCCAAGAGAATTGAGTGAGATATAAGTTCCAAGTATGTAGTCTCCAATCATTTTTCTAACCTTAAAGGGAATTTATAGAGATGAGATCCAAAAAGCATTAAGTAGATTATTAGACCTAAGAAATAGAGAGATTCCTTAAAAACCCTAGGGTGGCTTCAAAAGAAAAAAGAATTTAATGACAAGGATAATCTATTCT
Source organism: Ceratopteris richardii (assembly GCA_020310875.1). NCBI lineage: Eukaryota > Viridiplantae > Streptophyta > Polypodiopsida > Polypodiales > Pteridaceae > Ceratopteris > Ceratopteris richardii. Next base: position 140,714 of record MU260484.1, read on the forward strand.
GAGTAAAAGTTGGTGAAGTGAGAATCAAGAGATCTTGAATTAAGAGAATTCAAAGAACTTGGTACTAAATTGGCCATTTCTTAAAGAAAAGGCATTGATGGAAGCATCAAAATCCTAGCAAGGACAATCCTTTGACATCACATTCCTTCGAGGCATTTGATCAATAGATACTCTATAATAGAAAAATTAATGTATCTAGATCGGAAGGTAAACATAAGCCAAACATCTATGTTAAATATAAAAGTATGGTGGTATGGGACGCAAGACCTTGTATTCACATAGGTGTAGGAAGGATACTGTGGGACACTTGGCCTTTAGATGGTTATGTTGGAATCATTCCAAGAGATTTTAAAAATATCCTTGAAGAGATATTAAATCCAAAAAAAGGATTGAAAATCGCAAGTAGAAGTTAAACAAGTTAAATAATAAAATGGTCATCATTTTGACTTGAAATCATTTCAATAACTAACACCTAAACAAGAAAGAATATCATGAAGTGAATAACTTCAAATCATAGTCTTCTATGGGCTGATAGAATTCCAAGCAATAAAAGTGTTTTTGGTTCTTTATCATAGAAGTTGTAAGGATTTAAGAAGAGCATGAACTTCGGAAGATCCTTTAAAAAAAGATTGGATATGATAATTTTATTCAAGATTAAAGCAATCAATTGCCAATACAATATGGCGAAGTAGTTTCTTGACTCTAAGATATGGAGCATAATTTCATTCTAGTGAAAAGGAGTATGAAGAAATTGTGAAAAGAATAGAGGATTAGTCCTCTAAATAGTTGAAGTATCAATCTCTCTTAATAAAGGACAAACAACATATACAAATGCAAACATGTGCTACAATTTAATGGTCAATTGATTTTTTACTTAGCTCAAATAATCTTTTTGAGAATACAATCTGATTAGTTTTGAGAATCCAATCTATTTCCCACAAAGATCATCTTAAATATTTATTTTTATTTGAATGGATCTACAAAGTTTTAAGGCTTTGAACCTCATAGATTTTTGAATAAAATCAGTTTAACTATGCTCAAAGATTCAACTGGTTACAAAGATTGTTATTTCATCCTTCCCACTTTTCAAAACCTTTAGGTTGACTTGAAAGTAACATCCTTTTCATTTCAAACAAATGCTATATCAAGGGCCTATTTGATCTTAAAAGACTATTTTTTTGTAATTAGTTTAAGATGAACCTTTCATAAATTGGATTTTTCTCTAGAAAGTGCTCATAGCAAACTACATTTCATGAAGAAGAATTTGATAGCTTTCTAAAATGCTTGAGGAGGGAAACACATCATGTATTTGAGTTATGCACATAGATGCCGAAATAGCTCATAAAGAAATAGTGAATTGGGAAAGGATCATTACTTGTCTAATCTGAACGAGGTCCAAATTATCAGGTGCAAAGCAAGAAGATGCCAGTATGGTTTGAGTAGGGATCAAATCACAAAGATTCTCATCTTTTTAAATCAAGTCTAAGATATATTCTTCTTCTATTTAAAGAGGCCTATTAAAGAGAGGAAAACCATTCTCCTTAGTTTGGACCATAGACACAGGGGAATATCATTATAGACATATTAACTTGAATTATATTTTCGAGAGCAAAAATGTTCTTCAAGGGGGAGGAGGGGATGTTATAAAGTAATCTCGAACATGGTTAATCTCAAAATACCATCAATGGATAAGTTTGAACATGGTTAATCTTAAGATAACATAAATGGATTATAGAGCCAAATCAACTGGAGCAAGATTTACATGGAGAAGCAATCTGTTGCTCTTGTGCCTTGTGGAATTCCGTTAGGGGACAAGGCCTCTCAAAGATATAGAAAGAAAGATGTGTTCTCAACTTCGACAACCCTTCAAAAGAATGATGGATAGAAAAATCAATGGTTTCTTAGGTAGAAGGCATTATATGGTTTAAAGCAAGCACCATGTGTTTGGTATGAAAAGATACATGCCTATTTAATTGCACATGGTTTTGAGAATAGTCCAATTGCTACAAAGATCAACTTGGCATATGTGCCCAGGTAGGAGAACATTGCAAACCTTTTCACAAAGGATCTGCCTAGGGAGAAGTTTAAAGCTTTCCACAAAGATTTGGGCTTACTTCCTTTTGTGGATTGATTCCACATAGCTTCATGAATGCTAGCTCCTTGTTCAGCGCTTTACTCCGAGGGGGATTTGTTGATATATTTAGGTAGTGATGTGTGTGAATACTCTAGGACTACCAGGGCACTTTTCTCCCTCTTTAGGAGGTTTTTTTCGCGGCTTTTATATATGCCTAATGTCCTAATGGGTTACTTATCTTTGTATATTCAAGTGGTAATACATTCAGTATTGTGTGTTGTGCTCCAAGCTTCTTCTTCTTCCTTATGCTTTTCACGTGCTTCCTCATACCTCAAACTCCAACATTCAAACCAAAGGCTAGAATGTTTGCCAAGGGTATCTCAAGGCCATTATACAACATAAAGTTTTAACTCTTTAGAATGCAATTGCATCTCAAGAATATAACCTTGAACTCCATACCTAATCCATCATCCACTTAGCGAAAGATGACCTTTATGATATATATTCTCATTTGATTCCATCCAAGAGGATAATCAACACATGAGGAGCTCATACATCGTAAATACAAAAACGAGTATTAAAGTTCAATATATGTGCATTAATTTTACTTTGCACTAATATGAAAGTTGCATGCTAAACTTACTAAGGCCACAATGAGTCATGAAACTTTGAACACACATTACTCGTAGAAGAGTTTCATAGTTTTTTTGATTCGTGGCTTGATGTTCTTAAGGTTGAACTCCTAAATGAAATAGGCAACTTCTCTCATTTTATGGTTTGAGAAAAACATGGAATCCATCACAGTTTGCACTCCTATACTACATCACGTCTTAAACTAGACCAATTTTTCTAATACATCAAAAAATGATATATTCTTTGCGAATTAATAAAGAACAAAGAAATGAATATTAGGGCTTTCCCAAATACATGAGAAAGTTCATTGCGTGGATATATTATGACAAGTGCAAGTGGAGGATGATATCCTTAAAGAATTTATCTACATAAAAGATAAAATTATCATGGTGATATTGTGGGAATCGACATCGTGACCTACTAGCTAGGAGTATGATGGGCTAAACACTTGCCCCAAAGCCATGGTTGAGGATTAATTCCTAATCCTTCCTCTTAAGGTGTGGTTCAACCATATCTTGCCTATCATTCTTGAGTCTAAAACTCTCTTCCCCTTTTAGAGATCATTTCCCTCAATGATCAATCCTTGATCTCCCCTTGATTTAATGTCCTCATCGTTGGACTATCTCTTGAACCACTATAGTCAATACTACTTCTACCCAAAAACCTTGTAAGAGGTTTGCATGATGCAACATAGAGATTACTCTATCTTTAATAGTTCTATTCATCCTCTCAGCTACACCATTTTGTATTGGGGTATAAGGAGCTTTAAACTCTCCACAAATCCATCTATACTGACAAAAAAGGTTCAATTCATATGAGGTATACTCACCCCCGTTATCTGAATGTAAAGCCTTAAGCTTAGTTACTTTTTCAGTCTCAACTGAAGCATGCCATTTTTTTAAAGTAGGGAATACCTCATCCTTAGATTTGATAGGATATACCCAAACTTTTCTAGTAGCATCATCTATGAAAGTGAGAAAGTAAAGAGAACCACCTAAGGACCCAGTGGGCATAGGACCACACACATATGTATGAACGAGATCTAAAGGCTGAATTGAAGAGTCAATGTGCGTTCTATGCACATTTCTGGTTTGCTTTCCATATTGACAAAGCTCACAAAACGAAAAATCAGAGAAAGATAACACATGTAAGTACCCAAAACGAGAAAGATTTTCCATTCCACTATGAGATACATGGTCCAAATGACCATGACAAATACAAGCCATTTCATCTAACTCATCCCAATCATGTTCATCCATGTCAGTAGGCTTCTTTGAAATTCCATTTACTGGCTTCCATTGCCTCCTTTGAATTAGCACATCTTTAATCTAATACTGCCATAGAGCAAAGTTTGTGCCATGAAATTTTCGGATCTCAAAATGGTCTTTGCCTTGTAAGTTATAGCTCCTCCTCGGAACACTAGCACTAGACCTTGATCCACCAGAAGTGCCTGATACCTCTAATGCCATGATGGTGGAAAACTAAATAGAATGATAATGGAGCTAGAAGAGTCCAAACATCAACAAATAAGTGTGTAAACGAGTAAATCGACCACTGTATAGTTGATTGGAAAAATTTTGCCAGAGTATCCTCTGCAAAATGAGCATATGAACAGTGTCAAAATATCATAAAACTGCAAGTACTTACATGTTTACATGCATAGTGAATCACTGACTCCACTGCATATAATCAATTACCCAATAGAAGCCAACTAGGCTTATGGAGCACCTATGAACAACTATCATACATCTCCTATGGTGAGCCTAGGTAAGTCTTCCACCTGCATCACCGAAGAGACCCCAACGTCTAGGTTTCTCTTAGTTAAGAAAACCTCACCGCGAGCCTCTTTATCAAAGGTAAAAGGCTTTATGCAAAAAACATAACCCCTATATCAATGACCACATGGACATACATAAGCGGTATCCACAGAAGCATACATGGTGTGTATCTGCTCAATATATGCATTAAAATCACACTAAAAGGCTGAATGCACAGCCCAAAAACTAGCCAACAACACCTGCAAGTGTTTGTCAACTCTGATGTTTTAGGCTCAAAAAACCTGCATAAATTTGGAGCGACTACTCGCACCAATACTGAAAACCTTTTGAGCAACCTGTAGTTTTACGAGCGAGGCTGAAAACGTAGCCCCGAAGGTTGATATTGATTGTCAAAAAAGTACAAAGAACATTCTTCTTGATGTTCTTGGACCTGTCTGAAGAGAACAATGTGTGAAAGTTCTCCAAAATGGCTCCAAAAAATACCCCAAAAATGCTTCAAAAATAGGCTTTGAAAGCAAAGAATGAAGGTTTGAGGGACCAAAACATGTTCAAGGTAATGCTCACCTTAGTATTTCCCCTTCTTCAGATACCACAAGAGTGTAGCTTAGTGGCAAGAGATTGCCACCGTTAAGCGAGCTCCGGGGGGTGGGTGACCTCTTGCGAAGTGTCGAGAACCTCTATCTTCCTTGATCATTGAGGTCCTCCCTTGCGTGCAGCCAATGGTGCCAATGGTGACTTCGTTGACTCGGATGACAAGGTATGCCAAGATCTATGCCTTGGTCGCCACCTTAGTCATAAGCCTTGGAGAAAAAGGGGGGGGGGGGGTGCTTGCTTTGCTCATGTATATGTGTTTGGAACAAAAGGAAAAAATTGCATACACAAGGACTACAATAGTGCATTGAGAGGCTGAAATGAGCTTATATTTAAATTTCAATGCCACGCAGTAAAGCTATTTTGAACTCCTAATCACCCTGAGTATGCTCACTAGTTTTTGTCTGATTCTAAGACTATGACTAGAGTGGTGTTGACGACACCCTAGATGAAGCGACAACCTGCTCTAATAACAATTGTTGGAGTTTGAGTTCCACAAAGTGCATGAATAGAACAAGGAAAAAGAAGAAGCTTGGAGCACAACACAACACTCAATGAATTACCAAGTGATACCATTGGAAAGACCTCTTCAAGCTCTACGAGATAGGCTCATAAAAATTTTACCCATTTTTGTGCCAAAAATGAGTATCAAAATAAGGGTTTCTACCCCAAATAGATTTTGGACTGATGTGACATTCTTTTCCAACAATCCCCCCAGCAATGTTATATTGGTGCAAACTGAACTGGATATGTAACTTCATTCATTTGCAAACTGTCATAAACTTTAAACTTCTACTCCCGAATTGACCTTCAAACCTTTTCTTCAAAAGTCTTCTTCAAAACTGAATTTGACTTTCTTCAAACTTCAAAAAACTGAATTTGCTGAATATGAACCATAATACCTGAGAAAATATGCAAACTAGGTATCCAATAGTGTACACATCAAGAAATAACTGGTTGAGTACAACATATGTAGCATGTATTGACTCTGAACCTGCTATCTCCTGTCTTCTCAAACCTATAAGCATACACTAGGATCCACATATTTGCATTTTCCTTGTAAAAGATTTCTCAACGTAATTCTGCTTTGTCATCTAAATACACTAAAGAAAATCAGAAACTGAATCTTGGGACTTGTGACTCACAACTCACAACTTAGTGTATTATGAACAGTAGCTAGTTCATGTCTCACTGTACTTAAATCAACTCAACTTATGAGTCTCACCAAAATTTCATATCTATTGACTTACTTCTTCCAATGCTAAGAATTTTTGAAGCAAAGGATAGAAATTTCAATCATAAATACTCAAGATCTAAAGATCATTCAAGATCTATCAAGATCTCTTTAACACAATACCTGTGTAGAATCTGCTCTTATCAAACCTTTATGATTGAATGTTTTATTTGCTACCTGAATGTCTCTAAGTGTCCATGCTTCTCACGTAAAGTTGTAAAACTTTTCTTTAACCAAATCCTTCCCAAGAATCTACAACTCCTACTAGAACATAAGTGGACAAACTCTCACCTTGAGAAATCCAAAAGTTGCAAGTTGATACTTGATCTTTTCATATTCTACTCGGGTGAAATGTGATTGTATCTCCTTGACTTTCTTTTGGCTAACTTCACTTCTCAATCAAGTGATAGGATTTGATGGAACACCTTTTTTTTTACTACAAGCATGTATCCAAAAGTCAAGATAAACATAGAAAGTCGATTCTTCAACTGACTGGTATAACACAAAATCTAAATTCTCCTGAATTTTCCAAATTTTCTCAAAATATTAAAATTTTTGAAATTTTTTGAAAATAATAAGCTTTTTGAAAATACTGAAATTTCATAATTTTCCTGCAAATTCTAAAACTCTAAATTTTTGGAAAACATTGAAATTCTAAAAATACAGATTTTTTTGAATTTTTATCTTGAAAAACTATGAATTTTTTGAATTTACAGAATATACAGAATAGGAGGTAAACTTTCCAAACAAAAACCTCACTCCAAGTCTTCAACATCTGCCACAAATACTCTTTTACCTCAAGAGTTAGGTAAGAAAGAAATATACTTCTCTCCAACTTGTCATATACCAAGTTGCTCTGAATTGACACTCCAAGAATTGTTTGAGGGAACATATAAGCTACCTACTCAAAAATCTTCAACTAAAACATATCTCATAGACATATGAGTCATAACATATAAGTTGTTTTAGATATTTGTTGCTTTCCTTTCTCTCAATGCAATTCTTTGTCAAAAACCTACTAAAACATGATCAACTATAATGCAAAACAAGAAACTACTTCTTCTTTAAACTATCTTCTTCACAAGATGTTCTCATAGACTTGTCTTTGGGTGTAGAGGATAAAGTAGGAAAAGTATATGGAAAATATCAGAGAAAAGGAAGTCTTACTTTCCCTTTGGAATTGTTGGAATTTCTTCTTCTACATCTTTCTTCCATCCGATGATGATGTCAACATCTTCAAACTTCTCTTCCATACCTTTTGTTCTCTTCATCCTGAAGTAGCAAGCACTCTTAACTTCTTCAAATGAATTTTTCTCTTCCTCTAGTGCTAAGAGTAAGAGATAGAACAAACATAGTATATAAATGAAGTGAACATAGAATTATGTTTCAACATCTCCTCATATCTCTGAATCAAAATTCTGCTTCAAATATGACTGATATGAGTGAATTCACCAATCTTTTGGCTGAATACTTAATTACCTCTCTAGTGTACCTATATCAAATTCTATACCTAGATAAAAAACTTGCAACCAACTTACAACACAAGGTTGGCTGAAAACAAAACTCATCTCATCTTCAAATTTGTCTTCTTGGATAACCTTTCTTGCCATGAAAGAGATATATCAAAACTATCAAGAACCACTACAAGAAAAAGGGGGGCGTAGCAACACCCCTGAATTGGAAAAAAAACGGGTACCGTCGCTTATGCGACGCTGTCATCACATAAGCGACGGTACAATTTCTTATTTCTTTTTCCCCGACCTTCGTCGCATAAGCAATGCTAGCGTCGCTTATGCGATGCTTAATTCAGAGTGTCACAAATCTTGTCGCTGGCTAGCGATGGGATTAGCGACGTTGGCAAACTGCAAGAAGAGACCGAGAGAGAGAGCGCGCACGACCGAGAGAGAGAGAGAGAGAGAGAGAGAGAGAGAGAGAGAGAGAGAGAGCCGCATCTACCAACAACAAGGTATGCGTACACACACACGCTTACACACACGTACATATGCATACACACACATATACACACATAGACACACACACATACACATAGACACACACACACATACACACAAATACACACACATGTACACACACATACACAAATAATGTTGCATACACACATGCATACATAATGCATACACATGCACACACATATACACATACATATACACACACATACACAGACGCATACACACACACACACACATACACACACACATACAACACACATACACACACACATACACACACACATACATACACACACATATACACACATACACACACATATATGCATACACACACATAGAGAGACATGCACACACATACACATACATGCATACATAATGCATATGCATATGCGTACATCCATACATACTTACATGCATACACACACATATGCATACATACTGCATATGCATATGCATACATAATGCATATGCATATGCATACATAATGCATATGCATATGCATACATACATACATACTTACATGCATACACACACATATGCATGCATAATTCACATGCATACATACACATACATAATGCATATGCATACATAATTCACATGCATACATACACATACATAATGCATACACACACATATGCATACATAATGCATACACACACATACACACACATATGCATACATACATGCATACACATACACACATAGATACATACACACACATAGACACATACACACACATAAACACATACACACTCATAGACACACACACATACACATAGATGCACACACAAATACACACATATACACACACACATACACACATAGACACATACACACATAATGATGCATTCACACACATAGAGATGCATACACACATAGACACACATATACACACACACATCCAAACATACACACTCATAGACACACATAATGATGCATTCACACACATACACATGCATACACACATAGGCACACATATACACACACACATCCAAACATACACACTCATAGACACACATTCATACACACACACATCCAAACATACACACTCATAGACACACACACATACACATAGATGCACACACACATACACACACATATACACACACACATACACACATAGACACAGACACATATAATGATGCATTCACACACATACACATGCATACACACATAGACACACATATACACACACACATACACACATACACACACATATATGCATATACACACACATTGAGAGACATACACACACATACACATACATGCATACATAATGCATATGCATACATACACATACATAATGCATACACACACATATGCATACATAATGCATACACACGCATACACAAACATATGCATACATACATGCATACACATACACACATAGACACATACACACATACACACACATAGACACATACACACACATCAACACATACACACTCATAGATGCATAGTGACATATACACATAGACACACACACATACACACACATATACACAAACACATACACACATAGACACATACACACATACACACATACACACATAATGATGCATACACACACATACACATGCATACACATGCATACACATACATATGCATACATACATGCATACACATACACACATAGACACATACACACACATAGACACATACACACATAAACACATACACACTCATAGATACACACACATACACATAGACACACACACATACACACACATATACACACACACATGCACACATAGACACATACACACATACACATGCATACACACACATACACATGCATACACACATACAGACACATATACACACACATACACACACATATATGCATACACACACACATAGAGAGACATACACACATAAACACATACATGCATACATATGCATACATAATGCATATGCATATGCATACAATGTACATACATACTTACATGCATACATAATGCACATGCATAGATACATACACACATAGACACATACACACATAGACACATACACACACATAAACACATACATACTCATACATACACACACATACATATAGACACACACACATAGACACACATATACACACACATACACACATAATGATGCATACACATGCATACACACATACAAAAACATGTACACACACATTCACACACATATATGCATACACACACATAGAGAGACATACACACACATACACATACATGCATACATATTGCATATGTGTATGCATACATACATACTTACATGCATACATAATGCACATGCTTACATACACATACATAATGCATACACACACATATGCATACATAATGCATACACACACATACACACATATGCATACATAATGCATATGCATATGCATACATACATACTTACATGCATACATAATGCACATGCTTACATACACATACATAATGCACATGCTTACATACACATACATAATGCATACACACACATATGCATACATAATGCATACACACACATACACACATATGCATACATACATGCACACACATACACACACATAGGCACATACACACACATAGACACATACACACTCATAGACGCATAGCGACACATACACATAGACACATACACATACACACACACATATACACACACACACACAAACATACACACATAGACACATACACACATAATGATGCATACACACACATACATATGCATACACACACATATGCATACATACATGCATACACATGCACACATATAGATCCATACATACACATAAACACATACACACTCATAGACACACACACATAGACACACACACACATATACACACACATACACACATAGACACATACACACACACACATAATGATGCATACGCACATACACATGCATACATACATGCATACACATACACACATAGACACATACACACACATAGATACATACATACACATAAACACATGCACACTCATAGACATACACACATACACATAGACACACACACATATATACACACACACAAACACACATAGACACATACACACATGAGAATGCATACAGACACATACACATGCATACACACATACAAACACATATACACACACATACACACATACACACATATGTGAAGAGATGGATAGGTATGTGCTTGAAGATGAAGAGGTGTTGCAAAATCCTTGATCTACACCAGCCAAATGAACTCCAAGAGTATATGGTGGGCCCTTTTAGCTTGCCAATGGATGTATTAGACACCCTATGTACCTTGGAAGATCACTCTAAAAAAGATAGATCAAAACAGATAAGTTGGAGTTAGCTCAGAGGTGAAAACTTGCTATTCTTGGTTCATACACATATCCAGTGTTTTACATAATTCTCTGAGCACAGCAGCAATTAGCTTAATTCCTCTTGGGGAAGTCTAGGTAGATTAAAGAGCTAAATTTCAAGAGTAATCTCATCAAAAATAATAAACCACACACTGAGAATGAGTTTTAACAAGTGATGACATCATCTCGATTTTCACGGGCTGCTACAGTTTGAGACCAGTGCGCATAAAAATAACGATAGCTCAAAATGTAGGAAGCCAATGATTATGCACATTTACATGGTTATACTAGACAGTGAGCTCAAACCAACAAGCTTTAAATCAATGAATTTGGATACGTAACCACTGAGAAATGGCTCTGACAAGATGCATCCAAAAGTCGGGTACCTGACAGAGAAGTGAAGATGAACAGACCCTGTTGACTTCAAATGAACATAACTACAGATTGCAACATCCAAATGACATGAAAATTTGTGAGCATATAGTAAACCTATAGAACTAACTTTAACAAGTTAAATCACTGAAAATTGATGCACCAAGCGCAGAGAAAACATCTCTGCAAGCTGACTCAGAAAACTGAGACATATGGCAGTGAGTAGTACACTTCACAAGAACATGGAAATATGAACCCAAATGATAATGAAAATGAAAGTATATTGCTTGTAAAATACAATGGACTTACTGATACATATGTGTGCCTTGTAATCACACCTTGATATGGCATAAATCTCAGCTCTTGGAGGTCTTCACATAGGTCTCTCTAACCACGACTAAAACTGCCATCTATTTATAGTTGAGTTTGGGAGGCTAACTTCCCTCAATCACTCTCCAATCAATCAATGATTGATTTGATTCTCTACCTACCACAAATCACAAATTCGTGGCTCCTCTTTCCATTCTTGATCAAGTGGACTCAACCACTTAAGATTCTCTTACTTTTACATTAAGTAAACTCTTCAAAAGTTACAAGAGGTAGTTCACAAGTGAACTTTACATAGTCTTCATTTTAAGGCTTTTTCTATGACCTTGTGGGACTCAAGACAATACTTAGGCTTGTCATAGACTTGCTCCAACAACATACACACATATATGCATACATACACACATATATGCATACACACACATAGAGAGACATACTCACACATATACATACATGCATATATATACATACATAATGCATATGCATATGCATACATACATACATGCATACATACACATACATAATGCATACACACACATATGCATACATAATGCATACACACATATGCACACATAATGCATACACACATACACACATATGCATACATACATGCATACACATACACACATAGACACATACACACACATATACACATACACACACATAGACACATACACACTCATAGATGCATAGCGACACATACACATAGACACATACACACACACACACATATACACACACACACAAACATACAGACATAGAAACATACACACATAATGATGCATACACACACACACATACATACACACACATATACACACACATACACACATAGACACATATACACATAATGATGCATACACACACATACACATGCATACACACATACACACACATACACGCACATACAAACACACACATGCATACATACACATACTTAATGCACACACACATATGTACACGTATATATATTGATTTCTAACCATTTTGTTTTATATGTTAGGTATTATGGATTCCAATAGAGAGAGAAAGGCGAAACTCACTCTCATAAAAAGTCTTATGAGAGCGAGAGTTCCGTCTGATACTCTAGGGGCCATAATGCATGATTACTCAGAGATGTTTGATGAGGAGCTGGATTATACGATCGAGATGCTTACCCAGTGATCAGACGAGGGCTTTTCTACGGCTCCACATGCAGGAAGAGACCTATCTGCTCATAGGTATGTTTTTTTTCTCATAAACGTTTTTAATGATATTATAACACATATTTTTATTTATTTCTATCTATCTATTTTCAGGACACCTATACCACCTCCAAATCGTGATAGCAAAGCAGAGTTGCCTATGAGGACATGCTAGGCACCTTAGGACATAGAGCCAGAGGGGATTATTGTGTACATAGGGAATGGATTGGAGTTCAAGAGAAGAATGTGGGCACTATGCGACTCTTAGCTGCGCTTTGTCCACTTACCGTGGAAGTAAGTAAAAGTTTTACATATAGATTGAAATAAATATCTTATGTTTTATTTACATTATGTTTTTTGTTTTTGTACTGAGCATGATGAGAGGGAATAAAAATACGTACTTAGTCACTTGAGACAGAGTTTGGGACAGGATGGTCGCTTAAGTGGTGTCTAAAAGAGATGCAGACACTTATGGCTCATCGTCTCGATAATGCACGGTATGCACTGCTTTTATGTATATATATGTGGATATGAGTATGTGTGTTTATGTATGTATGTATGTACATGAGAGAGAGAGAGAAGAGTGAGGCTAGAGGTATAAATACACGCATACACACACATATACATCATACATGCACATTTACACACATATACATATACATGCACATTTATACATACACACACATACATGCACATTTTTACACACACATACACATGCAATGTTACACACATATAATGAATACACATAGACACATGCACATACTCACATACACGTACACATACTCACATACACATATACATGCATAATCATATGTACACACACATAGACTCATATAATCATATTTACATGCATATATACATATACACATGCATATATACACACACAACACATGCTTATGCACATATAGATACACATACATACACAAAACATGCATATGCATAAATAAATAAATAAATAAATAAATCCTATTTCAAAAATCCTAAATTGAAAACACTAATTTCGATATTAGGTTTTTAAAATCCCTAATTTAAAAACTCTAATTCAACCTTTTAGCCATATGTTTGAATTATATGTACACCTCCGACGTCCTACTAGAGAGATGTCTCTCCTCCCAACCTTATGCCTCTATATATAGCTACTTGAATCAATGAGGATCATAATATATGTAAAGATATATACACATCATGTAGATAGGATACATAAATATAAAATGGAGTAGATATATTATGCATCACACATACATGCCTAAATGCACACATAAATATATATAGAATCAATATGCTGAAAAGCAACACTATCATGAGGAGTTTTGATTATTCCATCAGTACTTTTGTGATCATGTCTCCAAGTCAAAAGCTTTGATAATTCGGGGCTTTGAAACATATGTCTAATCCGTGGAGCCAATGGAAAATGTCTCAATACCTTTTTTGGGATTTTACCTTCTTCACCCTTATATCGAGGAGATTGATATTTGGGACATGTCAAAGAGTCTGCATATTCACCTCTATATAATATACAATCATTAGGACATGCATGTATACATTGATAATCTATACCAAGATTGTTGATTATCTTCTTCATTTCATCATGTGAGGTAGGAAGAATATTCTGACTTGTTAAAAACTTCTTAGATAATAACCTGTAAGTTTTTCAAAAAAAGATATATTAAAAAAGGTAAGTAAATAAATATACATATATACATGTAGGTTTTTATTCTTACTTTCGATAAGGTAAGAACAAGAACTTGAATTGAATGGACACTTTTTGTCCGCGCATCTTTTAAAACTATGAATGCATCTTTCAAAATATTCGTGCAAAATTGGATTGTTTTGGATGGCAGGATACGATTATTTGTTTTGGAGGATATGAAGTATGTACATTCAATGAATGATTTGTTGATTCACACATATGTTCAGTTTGAAAGTGTGAGAAGCAGATTTATAATTGTTATTCAAAGAATTTGTCACTATTTATTGGCCATACAATGGTGACCTGGATCATTCGCATGCACAGAGGTTACTCAAGATAGAGCAGGATTTCTGGGGTATGCAATAAACCTCTTGCATGCCAATGATGAGCATCTAAACTTTAGGATACAAAGTGGAAATCATGGTGACTTGAGAGGATCACTTTTATACAGCTTATTCAAAGATCTTCAGGTTTATGACATGCAAGAGGTTTATTGCATACCCTAGGAATCCTGCTGCCACTAGTCCATTATAATAAGATTGCTCTATCTTGAGTAACCTCTGTGCATGCGATTCATCCAGGTCACCATTGTATGGCCTATAAACAATGCCAAATTCTTTGAATAACAATTATAAATCCGCTCCTCACACTTTCAAACTGAACATATGTGTGAATCAACAAATCATTCAATGAAGGTACATACTTCATATCCTCCAAAACAAACAATCGTATCCTGCCACCCAAACAATCAAATTTTTTGCGAAGATTTTGAAAGATGCATTAATAGTTTTAAAAGATGCACGGACAAAAAGTGTCCATTCAATTCAAGTTCTTGTTCTTACCTTATCTAAAGTAAGAATAAAAACCTGCATGTATTTATATATATATATATATATATATATATATATATATATATATATATATATATATATATATATATATATATATATATATATATATATATATATATATATATATATATATATATATATATATATATATATATTTATGCATATATATAAATAGATAGAAAATTGAAAATTATACCTTAATAGTGTCCAAACAGATACATTACTCCATCCAAAACGATTATGAAGGTTGATAATAAGTAAGCTCGCACTTAGTCGTGTCAAACCGCTTCCTTCATATACATGCTTTAGACATTCCTCTCGAAGGTATTTCTCATTTTTAGAAATATCAATGCTCTCACTGTCATTTTGATACCAATCCTCAATAAAATCTGCCATGCCATCATCTTCATCATTGTCACACAAATCTTGTACTTTATCATCTTTTGAATATAGATATTTCAACTTTGCATATTGCACAGGATTAGTTTTGCGTAGCCTCCTAATGGAAGCTTCTAATAAATGAGGTCTTACTGGTAATTGTGAATGCGGTGGACGAATATCATCAACATCATACGTTGGAATCTACACATATAAATAAAGCTCATTAGTATTCCATAAATGAATAAAAAGTAAACTTCAAATATAAAATTAAGTATATAACTTATTAAATATGGATAGAAAATTTTTATTCTCTATAGATAAAAGGTGCACTTGGAGGTTTACGCCATCCATAATTCACTAATAGTTCATCACCAGCATGTAATATAGTAATAGCATTGACAACTATGTATCTTGATACATCTCTACTCATGTATGGTGATTCATGAGTATTTTCACACTCCTCAAATGTGAAATTAGTCCTTGAACTATTATGTAACCCTCGACTACTATTTATTAAAGCTGCTATATTTCCATGTGTATAAGGTCTTCCATCAATATATAATCTTTCTTTTTCTGCATGTAAAATCCTTCTACTAGTAAGGGATGCTGCATTCAAGGATATTCCATAAGTACTCATGCTTTGAACATAACGTGAAAGTTGATGCCAATCTCCCCATCCATATATAGGACCACAAAATGACATAAGAGTGACTTCAGAGTTCGGAGGCACATACAAATCCTCTACAATAAAGAGACCACGACCAGCATTAGTAATATTGGATGGAGCAATCATATAGCGATTACCCCAAAAGTTGAAAACCTCTCCATCTAAAGGAAGTGGTCCTCTATTCCATCCTCCATATCTTCTTCTATCATATGTTTGTACTAAAGAACGATCATGAGCTGGCAATGGATAATCTCCAACTGTTTCATTCTCTAAACTAGGAGGTAGAGGATTTCTAGAAACCTTTGCTTATAATTGATGAACAGCAAGACCATGACATGTACGAGGTATATTAACATTATGAGAAAAATCATCATCATTATCATCATCATTGAGCAAGTATTCCTGTATATCAACAATAATTTGATTTTATATATGGTTTTTAAATAAAATAATGACATTAATATATATAGAAGAATACATACCCAAGCATTATCATGTTGACTAGGTGATGGTGCACACTCAAAAGTACCATACTCTGCCTCATGTTCAATACATTCCAATCGTGGTCTTCGATACGTGCCATAACAAGAGTTACACCAACATATAATATGCTCTTCATAGTAAAATTCATCATAATTCCTATCAGAGGACACATGTGAAGTCGTTGCATGGATAGGAGGTGGTGGAGTACCCTCTGATTGATCAGAATCTGCACATAATAAGAAACAAAAAAAATATAAGTTATGTATCCATCAAATATATTTAAAATTACATATTTGATATACTTACAGTATAAAGTCATTGCACGATGAGGAGACGGTGGTGGAGTTCCATCTGATTGATCAGAATCTACAAATAATGGTATTTGATATTACTAATCTGATTATCTACATACACAAAAAGTTCACATATACATATTTACACATACACACATTTACACATACACACATATTCACATATACACAACTACACATTATTGTGGGATAAATGCATGTATTTTGTATGAATGAGTGTGTATGCATGCATGTGTGTGTACGTATATATGTGGATATGTATATGTGTGTTTATTTTATATGTATGTATATGTGTATATGTATACATATATGTATGCATATATGTTTGCATGTATATGTGTATGTGGATATGTGTATGTGTATGTGTGTGTATATATTTGTATGTCTTCTAATTTTTTTTTCTGTTTGAGATTAAATTAATAGGAGATATTGTATGGTCGAAAAAAAAAGAGGGGAGCTAAGAAACCACCTGAGACGTGGCAGTTTTTTCGTAGACAGCTACATCTTCAAGAGTCATTTCCTCAGCAGAAGGTACATAAATTAAAACTTTATATTTATAATTTTTATATATTTTAGTAATTTTTTACATTTAGTTTATGTATTTTTTTTTCTTGAATAAATAGGCTGCTGCAAAGAAGAGAGTGGAGTCGGGCCACACATCGCACCTAGGCCAAATGGGCCATAATGGTTTTGTAGCTACGTTTGTAAGTATATGTGTTATTGTGAATATATTTTTTATTTTAGTTAAAATGCAAGCAACTAATGTTTTTTATTTGTTTCATTGCAGCGGAAGGATTATGGCCGATATCCTACGAAAGATGAGATCGAGTATGCTACACATTTTGGATATCGGCGTTTGGGTGAGTATATGCAAGATCATCCTGATGCCTTTGTGAGTATTTTTAAATTTTATATAATTATTTTGCTTTTATGAATGGTTTAATTATTTTATTTATTTATGTTTGTTATATGTAATACAGGAGTATTATGGAGAGACAAATATGGATGAGGTGGAGAGACAGAGAGAGGAGGGACGATCTCGATCGTCACAGGGTGATCATGACGATGAGGATGAGGAAGATCAGGATGATCATGATATTGCTGATGATGATGATGATCATGATGATGATGATTAGGATTGTAGTTGATTATGACATTGGATTATATGTATTTACCTTGATATATATATATATATATATATATATATATATATATATATATATATATATATATATATATATATATATATATATATATATATATATATATATATATATATATATATATATATATATATATATATATATATATATATATTCTTTATCTATATATTTTTCATTTTAGTTATGTTTTGAATTGTGTGTATGGTATTAAGTAATAAAGAGTTTTGTTCTATTGATTGTTATTATTGTTTATATTAAGCATGTATTTTAATAGTTTAATTATGTATGTGTGTGTATATGTATGTATGTGCATGTGTATGTGTGTGTATATGTATGTATGTGCATGTGCATGTATAAGTGTAGATGTGTGTATGAGTATGTGCATATGCATGTGTATGTACGTATGTGTATATGTATATGCATGTATATGTATAACTCTATGTGTATATGTGTGTATGTGCATGTATATGTGTATATGTAGGTATGTGCATGTGTGTGCATGTGTATATGTGTTTTAATACTTTAATTATATAATTCATTCATATGTGTGTACTTAAGTGTATATGTATGTGTGTGTATATGTATGTATGTGCATATGTATGTGTGTGTATATGTATGTATGTGCATGTGCATGTATAAGTGTATATGTATATATGAGTATGTGCATGTGCATGTGTATGTGTGTGTATATGTATATGCATGTATATGTATAACTCTATGTGTATGTGTGTGTATGTGCATGTATCTATGTATATGTAGGTATGTGCCTGTATGTGTGCATGTGTATATGTGTTTTAATACTTTAATTATATAATTCATTCATATGTGTGTACCTAAGTGTATATGTATGTGTGTCTATATGTATGTATGTGTATGTGTGTGTATATGTATGTATGTGCATGTGCATGTATAAGTGTATATGTGTGTATCAATATGTGCATGTTCTTGTGTATGTGTGTGTATATGTATACGCATGTATATGTATAACTCTATGTGTATGTGTCTGTATGTGCATGTATATGTGTATATGTAGGTATGTGCATGTGTGTGTGCATGCGTATATGTGTTTTAGTACTTTAATTATATAATTCATTCATATGTGTGTACCTAAGAGTATATGTATGTGTGTGTATATGTATGTATGTGCATGTGTATGTGTGTGTATATGTATGTATGTATGTGCATGTGCATGTATAAGTGTATATGTGTGTATGAGTATGTTGGTGCATTTCAAGCCTTCACACTTGGCTTGGAACCTTGGAAGATTAGCTTGGAACCCTTGAAGAATATCATTATGAGAAGCAAGAACCATAGGAACACTTGCCTATGTGTTATTACCATTATATCTCATTGTAAAAGTCTTAGTGACTTGGCATCTCATGTAATCACACCTACTTGATTAGTCGTGGAAAAAATGAATGGTTTAGTAGAGGGAATATCTCCCTACTTTTAGAGGAGAGATTCTAGGGAGCCTTAGTTTGAATTTGAAATTCAAATTAACTTCCAACTCATATGAAAAGTGAAGGAAAAACTCGCGGGTAAGCTAGTCCAATTGAGCTCACTCCCCGAGGCACTCTACTGTTGTAACTCAGTGTGTGTTAGTGCTACTTCATAGCCTACACCACAACACCTCATTTAGCTATGCTTGTCAAGCTAATGAGTATGTACAATTACATCAATCAATAGAAGTATACACATTCACTATCTCTGTTGTCTCTGAGTCATCTACTCCAAGTTTGTCAACTTCAAAGGAGCATATCTCAGGATCTACTGAATCAAATCAAGTGATTCAAAGCACATTGGAACCAACTCCAAGTCTACTATACACCTACAAAGTTTCAAGTCAATTGGATCAGCCATCTCAGAGAAATCTCGCTCGAAGTGCACACTGGTGTGTGTCTGTAGAGTTCCTAAAAAGTCGGGAGTACATATAATTTTGCTAAATTGATTTCCTAGTGAGTAGTTTATCATTTCTTCTCATTCCACTTGCAAATGGTAGCTTGTTAAGCTAATTTAATATGTCCAGAAGGAATTAGATCAATTGTAAGTGTGCTGGTCACACTGAGTGAAAGACTGAGCAGGTGTCATTAAAGAAATAACAAGTTTTCTAGAATTTTTGAAGTATCAAGTAGTCTGTTTTGATTTGATCATTACTCATATCAATTGCAAAGTACATATATGCTTTCTTGGTATCATTTGGAAGCTAAGCTAGTGTACTAAGCATATCTGGAGTCAAGGAGGGCTGGAGCAAAGCAGGTTTAGCAGCTTCAACTCAATCTCTTGAGTGTATCCAACCATCACTCCCAACAGTGGTATCAGAGCAAACAAGGTAAACATGGGAGATGGTTTTCCTTCATTAATTGACAAATTGGATAGGAACAATTACCAAGCTTGGTCTCTGAGAATGAAGACCTATCTACAAGGAAGAAGCTTATTTGGATACATATCAGGAGATGAGGAATTGCCCTCATTCAAAGCTAGAGGACTACCCACCAAGGATGAACAAGAGAGACTCAACCAATGGTGTGCAAAGGATGCTTTGGCAAGGTCTTACCTTCTTAACTCTATATCTGATTTCCTTTTACCTCATATAAGGAACTGTAAGACTTCCCAAGAGACTTGGGAAACTCTGTCAACATATTTTTCTTCCAACACAAGGGCCAGGAAGAATCAACTGTGGATTGAATTCACAACCCTTAGGAAGCAGCCCAAGCAATCAGTCTCAGAGTATGTGACCAAGATTAAAGATGTGGCAGACCAATTAGCAAGCATTGGAGAGGAGATTGAAGAGGAGCAAATAGTCAGGCAAGTAACAAATGGACTCAAAGCAGATGATAAGTGGGAAAGTTTCACCACTGCAATGGACCTCTATATGGACATGCATACCCCAGATCTCACAACACTCATGGGCCAACTATTCACACATGAAGCAAAGTTTACAAAGGCAGGAGATCAATCAAAACGTAACAACCCCTCTGCTCTATATACTGATAAGAAAGTTAAGGATAAAGGTAAAGGGAAGAAACAGGATGAAGAAGGCTCTACCTCCCAAGCTAATTATGGAGGGAGAGGTAGATCATCAAGAGGCAGGGGTAGAGGAGGTAAGTCACGTAGGGGGAAACCCTACAACTCATCAGCATGCAACATTTGTGGATTGTCCAATCATACCACAGATGAATGCTACAAGAACTACAAGAATCAGAGAGGAAGAGGCTACTCAAGAGGTGGATACTCTCAAGGGAGAGGCAAGCTCAACCAACACCAAGGCTACAATGGATACAACAATCAATACAACAACAATTACAATCACAACCACAATGGTAATTACCAAGGTGGATTCAGAAACAGAAGAGACTACAACAATTCCACAGAGGAGCAAGATGACTCCCTATTGATCATGAATATGACCTCCAAGGCAAGTACAAATGATGATCATTTATTTTATATTGACTCAGGATGTTCTAACCATGTAGCTGGCAATGTGGCACTACTCTCTGATTTGGAAGAACCCAAGGGCAAACATCAGGTACAAACAGGTGATGATACTAAACACTCTGTTGTAAAGGTTGGAAATGTAAAGACATGTGATGGTAACCAGAACCTATTGAGCAGGGTACTCTATGTACCAACCATCACCAAGAATCTAATGAGTGTTGGTCAGATTGTGGAGAAAGGTTTGCAGGTCAGATTCACACAACATGGAGCATATGTGGAGGACCCAAGACATGGATTCAGAAGGATAGCCAAGGGAGAGAAATCAGGTAGATTGTTTACTTTTGAGCTAGAAGATACAATAAATATTGCTTTATACAACTACAAGGATCAAACACTTTCAGAGTTAGAAATATGGCACAAGAGGTTAGGTCACATAGGTGAAAGAACCCTAAAGCAAATGTGCAGGGATCAATGTGTGCTTGGGATACCTAATGTATCCAAGCAACACATGATTTACAAGTGTGGAGCATGTCAGTTTGGTAAGTCTCACAGGTTGCCCTATTCAAGGAAAGGTTTCATGCATGAAGACTACCTAGACTTGGTACACACAGATGTTTGGGGACCTAGTAAGGATCCTTCCATTTCAGGTTCAAGGTATTATGTGTCCTTCATTGATGATTATAGCACATGGACCATCTTATACTTTATGAAGCATAAAGATGAAGTGTTTAATTGTTTCAAGAGGTATCTTGCACTTGTTGAAAATCAAACAGGAAGAAGCTTGAAGAGGCTAAGGTCAGATGGTGGAGGAGAGTACTTCTCCAATGAGTTTGAAGATTTCTTGCAGGAAAGAGGCATCAAAAGGGAGATAACTACAAGGTACTCACCTGAACAAAATGGAGTAGCAGAAAGAAGTAATAGACTCATTGTAGAAACAGCTAGGTCTATGCTTAATGAAAAGAAATTGCCAAATTATCTTTGGGCAGAGAGTGTATCTACTGCCACCTATCTCATCAACAGGTTGCCATCCAAATCACTTGATGGCATGAAACCATATGAAGCTTGGCATGGTAAGAGACCTTCTCTAGATCATTGCAAAATCTTTGGTTGTGTAGCATATGTGCATATTCCCTCACAGGTAAGGGGAAAGCTAGACCCTAAAGCTGAAAAATGTATATTCATTGGTTATGATTTGAACCAAAAGGGATACAAATTCTACAACCCAACAAACAAAGGCTTCAAGGTAAGCAGAGATGTCATCTTTGATGAGAATGACTCATGGTATGAGAATGAATGCAGGAAGGTTAGTCTACCTTATGACATGGAAGAAGATTTTCCAAGGCTTACCAAGGAGGAATCAATTCAGAAAGATGAATCAAGTTCAGATGATGATGATACAATAAACCTCGAGGAGTTCAAGGCATGGAAGTCCAAAGGAAAGATGAAGATGAAGAAGCTAGAGGATATACCAGAATCCTCAACTCAAGCAATGAGGAGATCTCAGAGAGAAAGTAAGAAGCCTATCAGATATGGGTATGACACATCACTTGTAACTAAACATTCTGTATATCTTGCAAAGGATTTGTTGAATGAAGAACCAGGTACATATGAAGAAGCAATCACCAAACCAGAATGGAAAGGAGCTATCGATGAAGAAATGGAAGCTCTCAAGGAGAGTGATACTTGGGACTTGGTACCCAAGAAAGACTCTATGAAGGTGATAGGATCCAGATGGATCTACAAACTAAAGAGAAATTCAGATGGAACAATAAACAGGTACAAAGCTAGGTTGGTAGCCAAGGGTTTTGCACAAACCCAAGGCATTGATTATGAGGAGACATTTTCTCCTGTGGCTAAGATGCCAACTATCAGAATATTGGTGAGTGTAGCTGCATCCAAGAATTGGAACATGTACCAATTAGATGTCAAGAATGCTTTCTTGAATGGATGGATATCTGAAGAAGTCTACATGTCACAACCACCTGGCTATGAAGATCCCAAGAAGGTAAACTATGTTTGTAAATTGAAGAAGGCTCTGTATGGTTTGAAGCAGGCACTTAGAGCATGGAAT
This sequence comes from Ceratopteris richardii, assembly GCA_020310875.1. Classification (NCBI taxonomy): domain Eukaryota; kingdom Viridiplantae; phylum Streptophyta; class Polypodiopsida; order Polypodiales; family Pteridaceae; genus Ceratopteris; species Ceratopteris richardii. Next base: position 165,234 of record MU260484.1, read on the forward strand.
TACAGGTTGACAACCTACCTCCAAGACCAAGGATTTGTGATGAGTAAAGCAGATACTTCCCTATTCATAAAGAGGAGTAGTACAGAGGTAATCTACTTGTGTGTTTATGTTGATGACATCATCATTACAGGAAATGATGTCAATGGGATTAGACACATCAAAGGACAGATGATGAAAGAATTCAAGATTAATGATCTTGGATTATTGAAGTATTTCTTAGGTCTTGAGTTAGTCTACACTAACTCAGGTATATATATCACTCAAAAGAAGTATGTACAGGATATGGTCAAGAAGTTTGGCTTGCAGGATGCTAAAGTCTCAACTACTCCAATGGAGGTCAACCTAAAGCTAAGTGCTGATGAAGGGGATGAAATACAAGACATTACAGGATATCAAATGGTAGGTAGTTTGAACTATGCTACCTTGACAAGAATTGACATAGCATATGGAGTAAGTGTGCTAAGCCAATTCATGCACAAACCAAGGGTACCTCACCTAGAGGCAGCAAAAAGGATCTTGAAGTATTTGAAGGGAACTCACAACCATGGTTTGTACTTTCCTTATACATCAGATATTGACATTAAAGTATATTCAGATGCAGATTGGGAAGGATGCAAGGATGATAGGAGAAGCACATGAGGCTACATTTGTTTTGCAGGAGATAAGCCTATTTCTTGGCCAGCCAAGAAACAACCTACAGTGGCATTGTCATCCACTGAAGCAGAGTATAGAGGGCTTGCCAATGCCACTCAAGAAGCTATCTGGTTGAAGCTTCTATATACAGAGTTAGGCCTATATACAAGGCCACCAATTATCTTTGGAGATAACACTAGCTCTCTTCACCTTGCAGCTAATCCAATATATCATGCTAGAACCAAACACATAGAGGTTCATTACCACTATGTGAGAGAGAAGTTGCTTAGTAAAGACATTCAATTGACATATGTGTCTACTAATATGCAATGTGCAGGTTTACTCACTAAAGCATTGGATGGAAACAAGTTATGCAGATTCAAATCCATGATTGGATTGCAGGATGTGATTGAAGACTAAAGATGAAGACTTAAGCCAAAGTGCTTGGCTTGAGGGGGAGCTGTTGGTGCATTTCAAGCCTTCACACTTGGCTTGGAACCTTGGAAGATTAGCTTGGAACCCTTGAAGAATATCATTATGAGAAGCAAGAACCATAGGAACACTTGCCTATGTGTTATTACCATTTTATCTCATTGTAAAAGTCTTAGTGACTTGGCATCTCATGTAATCACTCCTACTTGATTAGTCGTGGAAAAAATGAATGGTTTAGTAGAGAGAATATCTCCCTACTTTTAGAGGAGAGATTCTAGGGAGCCTTAGTTTGAATTTGAAATTCAAATTAACTTCCAACTCATATAAAAAGTGAAGGAAAAACTCGCGGGTAAGCTAGTCCAATTGAGCTCACTCCCCGAGCCACTCTACTGTTGTAACTCATTGTGTGTTAGTGCTACTTCATAGCCTACACCACAACACCTCATTTAGCTATGCTTGTCAAGCTAATGAGTATGTACAATTACATCAATCAATAGAAGTATACACATTCACTATCTTTGTTGTCTCTGAGTCATCTACTCCAAGTCTATCAACTTCAAAGGAGCATATCTCAGGATCTACTGAATCAAATCAAGTGATTCAAAGCACATTGGAACCAGCTCCAAGTCTACTATACACCTACAAAGTTTCAAGTCAATTGGATCAGCCATCTCAGAGAAATCTCACTCGAAGTGCACACTGGTCTGTGTCAGCAGAGTTCCTAAAAAGTCGAAGTGCACACTGGTTGCCTTGGGAAGAGAGGAGAGTGAAGAGGAGGTCCCCCTAATTTGGCTTGAAGATGATGAGGAGGTCGCCCAAGTTTGCACAAACCCACATGAGTGGTCGCCCTGATTTGACTTGAAGATGATGAGGAGGTCGCCCAAGTTTGCACAAACCCACATGGTGGTCACCTTAGTAAGTGAGGTCCTCATGGTGGTTGGTCTTCATGGATGGTGGTCGCCCAATCTTGCAACAAGCGCAACAAATTAGTGTCGCCTACATTGGAAGTTTTATGTGATATTGCTTGCCCATAAAACTTGGCGTCGCCCTTGTTGTGCTATTGTCAAAACAATTCGTTGCCCATTCTTTGCTTTACACGAAATTAACTTATTGACTTCCTAAAAAAGGGCATCGCCCTTTTTGCATAGATGTAGTTGGATCTTCGTTGAATTATGGCGTCGCCCATGCCACTTTGCAAGTGTATAGATGGAGCGTTCAACTTCCATACTTTTCGCTAAGTTAAAAAACAAAGTGGTATCTTATTGAATAAAGATTGAAGTTTTTTCAAAGAGGTTCAGATGGGCGCAAGGGTGAGCAAATGGCTAGAGCCCACCTTTGAGTACATTTTCTTCCACATACTTGTAGGGTTAAGGATTACCTTAGTTGGTTGTCTTGAATCAATGGTTTCCCAATGCCTTTGCTTCAAAAGTCTTTTTTTTTTAAATAAAGGAAGTTTGGCCTTAGCCTAATCTCCCGGACATTAATTATAATAAAGAGAAAAAGTTACAAGTGAATGGGACTAGTGCCCATGGGACCCCCCAAATCCCACAATGCAGGGGAGGAGTATGGCAAGCTACAGGGCATTACAAATGAGGCGGATAACATTACCATCACCCTCATGTGGGACCCATTTGGGTTTCAACTTGTTGTTTTCGAGGAGATAAATACAGTGATGTCTAAACGCTGGCGATCTCTTGACTTTGGAGATTCTTTTACCAAGGAGAAACAAGGATTTCTCGATTGACCATTCCTTAGGAGTTTGGCCAAAATTGACGGCACAACGCTCTCTCCAAATCTTCCAGAGAGCCTCACCTCTGATGGCATTCCACAGCCTCGATGAGCAGCCGATCGCCTCACCCAACATCACTTGTTGCCAGTTGATTTGACACGTGAGTCTCAATACTCTAGACACGTGATGCCAGATAACACGGGACTTGGGGCAGTCGAAGAACAGGTGAGCTAAATCTTTGATGCACCGATGGCAACGCTTGCACCATGGCTGCACACCACAGATTTTGTTAGCCCTTGCATTGGTCCAGATTCCTTTATGCAAGATCTGCCACATGAGAACGAACTTTTTGACCTCAATTAGGGGGTGCCAAATAGACATGAATTTTAGCTCCCACCAAAGTTTGGTCCAAGCAAGGCACCATCTCTTGTTAAGGGTGTGGTGAACATCCAAATCCCCTTTGAAGTTCGGGATTCGGGATAGCTTCTTACCATTGCTCCATTTGAGGCTCTCCAAGCAAGGAAGATCCTGACCGCAGAGAAGGCGGGTAGTTGAGCGGTCCCAGGCTAAACACCTGCTTTGAAGAAGAGTCCATTCCTCAAAGGTAACGCTAAGTCTCGGATCCAATTCTTCAAACCTAATCCACTAGCTAGTCTCTTGTTTCCAGAGCTGTTTCCACTGTTTGAACCCCTTGTTCCATAACCGCCTTGCAGTTTGGAGGTTCCAAGACTCCACTCCCCGAATGCCACTGATCGGGAACCAAATAGAGTCATTTTGTCTTATGCCAGCCGCCCACTTCCAATCATCACTGATTCTGATGAACTGTTTGGCCTTGTTCCAATTCTTCCATAAGGAACACACGAGGCTAGAGCCTTTAGGGAAGACTGGGTGGGGGGAGAACAAAAGTGTGAGAATCCCTATGTCCTTCCAACCAGGGAGGCCAACAAAGGTAAGCTCTTCCGTGTTTCTGAAGATCAATTTAGCCCAAGAGGACTCCCTATTGCTCCAGGCCTTGATAAGCCATTTTGCCGCCAGCTTGTCAGCCAACCCAACAATATCCAAAACTCCCAAGCCCCCTGAGTCTTTAGGGCTAATGCAAGTTTCCCATTTGATTTTGGGAATCCCCCTTCTATTGGGGTCCCCAGTCCAAAGGAAGTTCTTGCAGATTCTTTCCACTTTGGCCAAGTCTTTCTCCTTAGGTCTCCAACACGAGATAAAGTAAATGGTTGTAGACAACATAAATGTGTTAAGAACCATAGCACGTCCTGCCAGGTTGACTTGCATACCTTTCCACTGATTCAGCTTCCTATCCAGCTTGGATAGCACCCAGTTCCAGCGTTGGTTCATTGAGATGTCGAAACCCATCGGAATGCCAAGGAGACGGAAGACTTGACCGCTAGGGATAACTTGACACCCCTGATCCACCAACAATTGGGGAGTAGGTCCGCTGATTGCTCTAAAAGCAGTTTTAGCATGGTTGATTTTTGAGCCTGATGCCACACAAAAGGTGTGGAGGCACCACCAAAACACCTCAATGCTGTTTATATCGTTATGCACAAAGGCATTCATGTCATCAGCAAAAAGTCTCACAACCATTTGGCCGTGATTTAGAGGTAAGGAAAGACCCTTGAGATTGCCAGCGTCCATGTGATGCTTTAATAGGCAGCTGAGTCCATTCGAGGCGATAGCGAATAGTAAAGGAGCCAGAGGGCAGCCTTGCCTAATTGATCTTTTTAGACGAATGGGCTCAGAGAGCTTACCGTTGATGTTTATTCTAGTTGAAGCATTTCCAAGAAGAGTGGAAACCATCTTCGTGAACTTTTGGCTGCATCCAAGGTCTTTCAATGATTGAAGAATAAAGTCCCATTCCAATCTGTCATACGCTTTGTCGAAGTCGATCTTAATGAATACTAGATCTTGAGCAGACTCCTCAGCAAAAGCAAGGCCTTCCCAAATATCGATAATTGCTTCAAGTATAGATCTACCTTTGATAAAACCTTTCTGGTCCTCGCACAGCCATGACTTTAAATGACAGGAGATTCTGTTGGCGATAACTTTTGCAATTATCTTCTATCCTGTTTGGAGCATGGTAATCGGACGCCAGTTTTTAATTTTGTTCTTATCTCCCCGTTTGTGGATTAACTTGATGACGCCATTATTCAGGCACTCAGGGAGGGCACCGAAAGAGAGAGCCTCTTGCCACACGAGGCGCAGTGGGGTGGCCACCTGATGTTTGAAGGACTTGAAAAACTCATTGGTAAGGCCATCCATACCCGGACTTTTCCCATTGGGAAGGGCATCAATAACCTCGATAATTTCATTCTCGGAGATGTTAGCATCCAGTAGAGCAATCAAGTTCTGTGGGATTCTGGTTTGAGCAACCCTTGAGATGGTTGCCATGGAGTCACGCCTGTGGGGGGAAAGAGGAGTCGAGACCCCGAGAAGATTGGTAAAGTGTTCAACGATGATAGCTCTATTCTCCACTTCCGTGCAACATTCAGTTCCATTGTTATCGACCATTAGGGGGATGGATTCCCTAGCTTGTTTCCTTTTGAGGATGTTACACATCTCTTTCGTTGGTTTGTCGGCCTTCCCTGCCCACCAATCTTTGAAGAAAATTTGAAGATTTTTCCTTTGGACCTCCTCCTCTAATCTTAGTCTTCCCCTGATTTTCAAAAGACCCTGTTGGCAATGTAACTTACCTTTGTTCACCTCTTCTTCAAGCCGTGACAGCCTCCGGTACACCGTTTCTCTTTTTTTTTTCGAATTCCTCTTATAGCCTTTTGAGTCCTGATTAGAATTTTTCGAGTCCTTTCTACTGCGCTTCTCCAACACTTAGCCGGTTCATTACAGTAAGCAAAGGCTTCCGTCCAGACCTCAGAAATTTCCAGGTGGACAGAGGGGAGGGAAAATTGCTCATGCCAATATCGTGACTCGTTACCTGTTTACCTCTTCTTGATGTTGAGTTTACCTCTTCTTCATGTTGAGTTCTCCAACCAAAGGGTGTGGCCTAGGGAGTGCCTCCAAGCCACAAGGGTGAGGATTGCCCGGGGTGGCCCAAGACCCTCCCCAAGGTCCCAAGATTTTCTTTGAAAATGTCTAGAACCCAAGAGATGTGTAGAGGGATTGGTCCCTAGAAAATGAACAAAGCATCTTCCACCTGCTCTACAACAACCAGATGTAGACAATTCGTAAAAAGTTGTATAAAGATGGTTTGGAGGCATTTAGACTACATTGTTATATGGAGAACTCGTGAAATGTAGGGCTAGTGAAATACAACCCTCTAGGAATACTTGTTCGTTTAAATAACAAATTTTCACACACTAAATTTATTTTCTCTTTTAGTTGTGCCATTCTTTACAAGGATCTATTGTTGGCTGCTTGGCCACTAACCTATGGACCTACCTTGCTCTCCACCTTGGTCTCTTGAACCTGGTTCTCACCCATGCAAGGTATCTTGGATCCTCGAATCTAATGCTTGCATTGGAACATTCGTTTTGAGAGCTTTCCAATGATATCTTACATGTCTAAACGTGACCTATGGATTGGGAGATACACTTTAATCTTTGATGGGATCATCTTTAAGAGTGGCATCCATGCCTTCCATCCACTTGCCCAAGCCTACTTCCTAGGCTCTGATACCGATTGTGGAAATTGAAATCATGACCTACCAGCTAGGAGTATGATGGGCTAACCACTTGCCCCAAAGGCCATGGTTGAGGATTACTTCCTAATCGTGGTTCAACCATCTATTGCATGTCATTGCACCATCTATTGCCTATCATTCTTGAATCTAACAAAAATCTTTTCTAGAACATCCACAAGAATATTATAAATTCAAGGTCAAACAAGCAAAAGAGTTCTTGAGTTTTGTGATAGATAGCATGAGCCATAACACTTGACTTTTCCCCCACAACTTTGAATACTTATAGTTTGATCATTGATTTTGAATTCAGTCATATCTCTTCAGTTTAGATAAGTTTGAGCTTCTTCTTAATTATTGAGGATGAAAAATCTTTCAAAGGGGAAAGGAAATGGTGAAGTAATCATCATTTGGAGAAAATTGGTGCAATTATTTCCATGAACATGAAATCATGGATAAACATGATAGGCTAGAGAGTGTAAGAAAAACATATTCTAGATAATACATGTTAAGAAAAAGAAAGCAACAAGATGTTGGTTAGTAAGAAACTTGATGGCATGCATAAGTTAAAGTACGATCCCCTTAGGATTAGAAAGGATCCTGAAAGATAATTGTAATAAAAAATCTAGATAAAGAATTCCAAGAGAATTGACTGAGATATAAGTTTCAAGTATATTTTAGTCTCCAACGATTTTCCTAACCTTAAATTGAATTTCTAGAGATGAGATCCAAAAAGCGTTAAGTAGATGATTAGACTTAAGCAATAGAGAGATTCTTTAAAAGCCTTATGGTGGTTTCTACCAAATGAATCATCTCGTTAGCACTCTAGCAGAAATATGAGAATGTGCAAACATGTCACTGAGTATCCCGATTGTAGGAAAATCAGTGAAGAAACCAAATAGACACCCCAAACCTACTAAAATCCCAATTTGAGTTGAGTTCCCCAACCTCCCCATCGACTTTTACCCATGGGTTGAAAATCTGGGTAAAAGATTGGGTAGAGTCTTAGGACAAAGGACTAGGAACAACATTATTAGTCCCAAGTGGGATCCTCAGATCTTAATTGAAGTGAATGTATCTAAGGACATTAAAACTCACATTGCTATCAAGGATTCGAGTGGTAGGAAGCTCCATGTATAGAAAATTATGTATAGAAACCTTCCTAATGCCTTCTATAACTGCTATAAACAAGGCCATCTCATTAAAGAGTGACCCCTTATCCCAAAAGAGGAAGAGCAAGAGGAGATGAGAGAAAAAAGAAGTGAAGCTCAAGGAGCTAATATTAATCAAACTCCTCAGCCAAGGAAAAAATTTAATAAAATAAAGAAAAAGAACTCTAAATATGACAATTTGTTTAACATCCTCCTTGATGATATCTCCAACCCGTTTGAGGATAAAGACATTCATGATTTAGCTCATAAAAATTTGGGATGTGCTACTGATGATCTAAATGATAATACAGATGCTAACAAGGAAAATCTGGATTCTAACTCCAGCTACCACCATGCCCAAAGGTGGAAAGTCATGGGTAAGAAAAACAAAGTTATCATGCCCCCCCCAAAAGTCGGATGTTGTGGATAATGTAGCTCAAGAAGTCCCACCGGTCTAGGTAAATTTTCTCCTAGAATCAAAGGTGCCTGTATTCTCTCAAGAGCTTAATCTTCTAGATCAAGGTAAGCTCGATCAGATGGAAGAAGACATGGCGGCTTATGAGATGGTGCCAATGTCCCAAGAGGCTGAGTCCTCTAAAAGGGCTTCCTCCACTCCGAAATCCAAAAGGAAGGAGGTCATCAGATCTTCTCTGTCAATTTTAAAGCCCTCTAAAAACAGTCGGAAGTGATCTCTTTCTGTTTTCGATGTTTGACATGTTTATCTACTCTTTTAACATTAAAGGTATAACATACCCTATTAAATTCAAGACGCTCAACATATGGCTCTCAAATCTACTGAAGTAGCATGATGTCATTTGTTTACAGGAGCTGAAAGTGGGGGGGGGGGGGGGGGGGGGTGGGGGGACTCTCTCCTCTTTAACCTTAATAAAGTTTCTTCTAGATATAAATGGTACTTCACCAAACATTGTGCTGGTAAAGGTGGTTGTGCTATTGGTTTATCTTCTCAACTTTTGCATGCTTTTATTTCTTTGTCTAATAGTTCTTCTAATCAATGGTATTCTATCAAGCTTGGTAATTCCTTTGACATCACGATTATCTCTATTTATGCAGCTAATAATGACTCTGGCCGTACTATTTGCTGGAATGAGATTAATTTTCTCGAAGGTCCTGTTATTATTATATGTGATTCAACATGGTGACTGATATTAAGGATAGATGGGAGGAAAAGGGTAAAGTGATCAAAGGTACTGAGAAGAATGCCGAGTATAATTTGTGTAACTCCTTGGAGCTTCTTGATACCTCTTGGGCAACTCGGTTTACTTGGTCCAATAAGCTGATTGGCAATGCCTATACTACTGCTAGGCTTGATAGATGCTATGCTAGCATCCCTTTTGTTCACAATTGTTGGGACATTTGTGTTAATCTTGACCCTTCCCTTCTTATGTATGATCATAAGCCTCTGCTGGTGTCCTTCAAAAAAGGTAACCCTAATATGAGATCAGGTTGGATTCACATTAACTGCAATTTTCTTAAGCTTCCCAAAATTATGACTCAGACCAAGAATATTATCATCTACAACTTTGCTCATTTTAGCTCGCCTAGCAAAGCCGGGTATATATCGGTCAAGGAGATTCAAAAGTTGTTCACTCAACTCAAAACCTTAGCCAAGACTATTAGGGCCAAAAGAAGGCAAACCCTTTTTGATAGTTTCGTTTACCTTGATGCTAACTCCCAAGAATACCATGATCTTTCTTTGAAGTTGTGCAAAGAGAGGTATCTTGAGGGTAGTTATTCTCTTGCCGGTTCTAAACAATTTTGGAGTGAGAAGATTGATAGAAATAACAACTACATGTTACCTATGATGAAAAAACAAAAAGCTAGGGATTACATCCCTCCTTTGAAAAAGAAAGTTGGTGGTCATACTGTTAACATTGAGGAGTCTTTATAGGAGGCCAAAAGCTTCTTTATGGATGTTTTCTCTGGTACTACCAAGGGGGGGAGGATATCCAGAGGGCGAGAGCCACTATTGCCATGAAAATGAAAAAATCATTGCTAAGAGCTTGAGTTCCATTCTGGACTTGCCCCTCACTATCGGTGAGATCAAAGAAGCCATCCATAAATTGAAACCCTATAAATCTTTGGGAATTGATTGATTATGCAATGAGTTCTTTATGATGCTGAATGATTTTCTCTCCTTACATTCTTCAGATTTCGGAAGAAGTAGCTAGAAAAGGGTATCTCCCTTCTCACATCAACATTGTAGTGATCAAGCTTATTCACAAGAGACCTAAACAATTGGAGACCCATAACCTACTTGAACACAATTTATAAAATTTTCTCCTCAACCATTTCTAGAAGACTTAGTCCTATGATAAAGTTCTTTATCATCTCGAGCAGAAAGGCTTTATCAAAGGTAGGTACATTCTTGATGCTATTATCTCTCTTTGGGAAGGTATGGATTATGCCTTGGAAAGTGGGCAGGACTATTACTTTTTGAAAATTGACTTTGATAAGGCTTATGATAGAATTGAATGGGATTTTATTCTTCAATCTTTGCATGATTTAGGTCTTGGGAGGAGGTTCATTAAACTTGTGAGCACTTTATTTGGTAATGCTTTTTCTAGGGTTGCTATTAATGGTGTTACCGTTAGTGTCCATGTGAAAGGCCAAATGGCCACTAGACACTTTTTTATATATGTTCTTTAATAAAACATATAGTGGCTTGGTCAGCGATAGACTATATGTTCGATCGCATTTGTGAGACCTAAGAAGTTTGTCTTCATGCTCCCTGTGTCCCCCCCCTAAGGCTTTCTTGTAGGCTTATGACTAAGGTGGCGACCAAGGCATAGACCTTGGCATACCTTGTCATGTGAGTCACCAAAGTCACCGTTGGTGCCGTTGGCTGCGCGTGAGGGAGGACCTCAACGATCAAGGAAGATAGAGGTTCCCGGTACTTCCCGAGAGGTCACCCATCCCAGTATTGTTCCCCCCAGAGCTTCTTTAACTGTGACAATCTCTTCCCACTAAGCTACACTCTTGTGGTGTCTAAGAAGGGGAAAGACTTAGGTTGATATTACCATGAACATGTTTTGGTCCCTCAAAGCTTCATTCTTTGCTTTAAAAGCCTATTTTTGAAGCATTTTTGGGTGTCTTTTGGAGCCATTTCAGAGTACTTTTGCACATAGTTCTCTTCACACAGGTCCATGAACATCAACAAGAGTGTTCTTTGTACTTCACCAACAATAAACATCAACCTTTGGGGTTGTGTTTTTCAGCCACACTCGCAAAACTACATGTTTTGGAAAAGGTTTTCAGTTTTGGTGGGAGCAACCACTACAATTTTATGCAGGTTTTTGATCCAAAAACATCAGAGTTGACAGACACTTACTGGAGTTATTGGCTAGTTTTTGGGCTGTGCATTCAGCCTTTTAGTGTCATTTTACTGCATATATTGAGCACATACACATCATGTATGCTTCTGTGGATACCGCTTATGTACGTCCATGTGGTCATTGATATAACGGTTAAGTTCTTTGCATAAAGCCTTTTACATTTGATAAAGAGGGTCGTGGTCAGGTTTTCTTAGTTAGGAGACACCCAGATATCAGGGTCTCTTCGATGATGCAGGTGGAAGACTTACTCAGCCTCGCCATAGGAGATGTATGATAGTTGTTCATAGGTGCTCGATAAGCCTAGTTGGCTTCTATTGGGTAATTGATTATATGCAGTGGAGTCATTGATTCACTATGCAGGGAAACATGTCATTACTTGCAGTTTTATGATATTTTGACACTAGTCATAGGCTCATTTTGCAAAGGATACTCTGGCAAAATTTTTTCCAGTTTTTTGGTTTTGTCAACTATATGGTGGTCGATTTACTCCTTGATACACTTTTCGTTGGTTTTCGGATGCTTCTAGCTCCATTATCATTCCATTCAGTTCTCTACCATCATGGCATCAGAGGTCTAAGGCACATGCGGCGGATCAGGGTCTAGTGCTAGTGTTCCGAAGAGGAGCTACACCTAGCAAGGCAAAGACCATTTTGAGATTCGAAAATTTGATGGCTCAAACTTTCCTCTATGGAAGAATTAGATTAAAGATGTGCTGATTCAAAGGAGACAATGGAAGCGAGTAAATGGGATTTCAAAGAAGCCTGCTGACATGGATGAAGATGATTGGGATGAGTTAGATGAAATGGCTAGGTCTACCATTCGCTTGCACCTGGCAGATAATGTTTACTTTATAGTTTTAGACTCTGAAAGTGCAGAGGAGCTTTGGAAGAAGTTATGCAATACATATGAAAAAGAGAGAGCATCAAATAAAGTGTATCTGATGAGAAAATTATATGAGCTTTGTATAAAGAATATAGATAGTGTTGCTTCACATCTAAATGAGCTTGATGCGATATTCTCCCAGTTACAGGCTCAGAAAATGGATATGGATAACGAAATGAAAGCAGTATTGTTGTTATGCACCCTGCCATCATCATGGGATACATTTTGCACATCTATTAGCAATAGTGCACCTGGTGGTAAACTTGTCTATGATGACATATGTGGAGCACTCTTGAGTGAGGAGATTCATAGAAAATCTATGGTTGGCACTCAGAGTGGAGATACATATAACGTTCATGATTCTTATCAAGGAACAAGGAAAAGAATGGTCAACAAAATAAGAGTAGAAGTAAATCAAGGAAGAGGGATATCGAATGCCATTATTTTCATAAGAAAGGACATATGAAGAAAGACTATTATGGATTAAACAATGCTTAAGGTAAAGGGCAGAACGTTGATGGGCATGTTAAATAGTTACTTGCACCATCTACTTCGACTGTAAAGATTGAAGAAATTAATGCTTTTTCTGATGATGCTGATGTGTTGACACTTGATAGTACTGTGCCATCTGAGGCGCTTATGGCTGATTCTCTTCCCCACACATGGCTTCTAGATTCTGGTGCTTCTTTCCATGTGACACCACACAGAGAATGGTTCTCTAATTATGCAGCAATGTCTCTTGGTACCGTGAGACTTGGTGACTCTTACCAGTGTGATGTTGTGGGGATTGGAGATGTGGTTGCACAGTTCATTGATGGTTCAAAATTTACTATGCATAATGTATGCCATGTACCTCAGTTATCATGTAGTTTGATGTCAGTTGGTCAACTTGATGACCTTGGTTACAAGGTGGTCTTCTATGCTCAGTCCTTTTGCATATCAAAGGGCAATATGGTTATTGCAAAAGGAAGCAAAGTTGGCTCACTTTATCCTTTATTTGTATCACAGAAAGAACACATTAGGTGTTACTGAGCAACCTATGGCTTGTATTTGGCATGGTCGTTTGGGCCATATATCTCGTAGTGGAATGGAAAATATTTCTCGTTCTGGCTACCTACCTCTGTTATCTTTCTCTAATTTTTCATTTTGTGAGCATTGTCAATATGGAAAGAAAACCAGAAATGTGCATAGAATGCACATTGACTCTTCAATTCAGCCTTTAGATCTCATTCATACAGATGTTGTGGTCCCATGCTCACTAGGTCCTTAGGTGGTTCTCTCTACTTTGTCACTTTCATAGATGCTGCTACTAGAAAAGTTTGGGTATATCCTATCAAATCGAAGGATGAGGTATTCCCTACTTTCAAAAAATGGTTTGCTTCAGTTGAGACTGAAAAAGGAACTAAGCTTAAGGGTTTACGTTTAGATAATGGGGGTGAGTATACCTCACATGAATTCAGCCTTTTCTGTCAGTGTAGAGGGATCCCTAGAGAGTTTACAACTCCTTATACCCCAGTAAAAAAAGGTGTAACTGAGAGGATGAATAGAACTATTCAAGATAGAGTAGTCTCTATGTAGCATCATGCAAACCTCTCACTAGGCTTTTGGGCAGAAGCAGTATTGACTTCAGTTCATGTGATTAACCTTTCACCTAGTACTGCCAAAGGTCTGAAAGTGGCACAAGGGTTATGGATAGGGAAGCCACCATATTCTGATCATCTTCGAGTTTTTGGGTGTGAATCATATGTTCATATACGCAAGAATCTTAGACAGAAGTTCGACCATAAGTCAAACAAATGAATTTTTCTTGGATATGGTCGAGAATGATAGTTTGGATATTGCTTATGGGATCCTGAAACACGATGAGTGATCAGAAGTAGTGGTCAAGATGACTACCCTGTGGGATGTTGCTTGGATTCGTTGCAATGGAGGACTTAGAGCTAGTCCAAATGGATGTGAAAACTGCTTTTTTGCACGGAGATCTTACAGATGAGATCTATATGGAACAACTAGAGGGTTATGTAGTTCCTGGCAGGGAAAGTCTAAGTTGTAATCTTAAGAATTTGTTCCTAAACGGGAATTGATAAGTTGTTCTTAGTTCTTTTTGCAGGAGTCCCCTTGGTTTGGATGGATTACAAAGTGGAACAACTGTGACTTGGCAATCAAAGAACATAAATGCCAGAAAGCTGGTTATAAAGCTTGGAGGGACCTGATCAGCAATGGGGAGATTATTACTCATCAGGAGCTACTCAATAATTTTGACATCTGTGTCTCTTGTTTACAGGTCTTGGCTGCTCACAAACACTTGTTGGTTGAGAAGTTGGAAGGATAGCTCATGATAAAGTCAGTCTTACTGATACTGCTGGGATCATCTTCAAAGAGTCCAAGAAGTCGAAAGGAAGAATAACTCAAATTCTACCAAAACTCAATAAGAGATGGTCTTAGAACTGGTCTGCCAAACAATGGTCTTATAGGTTTAAATCTTTGTGGCTCTTCCCAGATTATTCAAGCACTCCTATCTTTAGTGGCTCACGTTACATAATGGTCTGTGGATTGGCCCCAAAGTCAAGAAAATTCTGATTAATGGAGGACTTTGTACTTTCTGTGGCAAGGAGGAAGATGTTAACCACCTTTTTTATGAGTGTTTTCATGCCAAATAGTATTGGTCCATTGTGGAGCATTATCTCTTATCCAAAGGGTTCCCTAGACTCAATCAAAACTCTGTCATCATTGGCTGCTGTAGAAATATGGATGTTTAACTGTGGAACATTTGGAGAGGTCACATTTTGTGGCATATTTGGAGCAGTAGAAATAATTCGGTCTTTAATAAAGGAAATAGAAATTTCCTGAAGTCTCTTCCTAAAACCCTGAAAAAAGCCTCTGAAATTCAATGTATCACTAGACCTCCTAACCCCAAGCAGATTACTTTTAATATGCTAAAAGCTTGAAAATTCTCTAAGTCAAGAAGTACCATCTCCTCTGTATACTCAGCTCAAAGACTTGATATGGCTTCATTTTTGTAACTTTAGTGTGCTTGTGGCTCTTGCCCTTTGCACAGTTTGTATTGTCCTCCATTAATCTAATTTTCCTGTTTTTTTCCCCAAAAAAAAAAAAAAAAAAAACCCACAGGACACGTCTTGTCAACGGCTTCTTCATCATTATGGAAACGGCATTCACTTTATGCGGGCGTTTCAGATTAACGCTCCAACACTCAGGACGTAGGAGATCACGAATAGAATACAAGAAACAGCGAAACAGAGAGAGAGAAAGAGAGGAGCCGAGGCTTGAAGCCTGCAGAATGCAGAGCGATTCAATGCTTAATAAGCTTTCTATCTCGAATGTACAGTTCATACATATAGCAGCAAAACATATAGCTTACATGGGCATCGTCAATCGATTGGCGGTTTACGCTTAGTATCTGCCGTTGTCTTTCCAGCATCGCTGTCGAAAGCTGTCAGCGGACTACCATAACTCCTCTTCATTGCATCAACAGGGTACTTCGAAGCATTCTTCCTCAGTTTTTCTAGCGTTGCCTCACCAAGATTTACAGTGCACACGTCCGCCAGACGGACCAAATACAGGAGAACGTCCGACAGCTCCTCCTCTAAATGCTCTTTCTCGTCCGCACTCCAATCAGGCAATCCTGGCGGTACCTCGCCTCGCCACTGAAATATCTGACAGTTTCCCCCTTCACCAACCTGCAGCATCCAGAAACCAAGTTTACAATGAGCAGAATTTTCACACTCGCTTTTCGATCTACTCTTTATAGGAGATCATCCTCCAGACTCACAGAACAGTTATACAGGAGAAGAAATAGTTTTCTTTCAGTCTCTATATATTTCTTTACATTTCCCCCGTAGTATGTTTCCCTCACTTCCTCCAGAAACATATAGATATACACACTAGTCTAGAGATAAGAATGTAATACAAGAGCTAATAGAAGGTTTCTGGGGCTGTGGAAGCTCTCCCAATTGCGCTCTCTGGCGAACTCTGCGAGCATTCTTGTCAGGTCTGTAAGCGCCACATCAGAACGAAGAAACTTCTGTGTCTGGGTCTGTGTAATTAAGTTGTCCATACTCTCTCTCTCTCTCTGTCTCTCTCTCTCTCAGTAACTTCACCTGCACAGCCGAGGGCTGTGTTCCTAGAATTTTGCCACTTGAATTCTTGTGCCCAAACAGAGTGTCGAGATATGACTTGTCGTAGCTGAATGGAGAAAGGCATATGTTCTGGAGAGAGAGAGAGAGAGATGACGGGACCTATCATGTCCTTGTTACCTCCACACATATTAATATCGTCATGAAATCATAAACCAAAGACAAAAGTGAAGCAGCATTGCGTTACGTGTAGATCTTTTGTTCTTTTTGATGACTGGTTACGACGCATACATCAGCACACTGAATGACTATCATGGAAAGATTGACGGCTGAAGGGACTGCAAAAACATGAGCTTCTCCAACAAATCCAAGACATGAGCTTCTCCAACAAATCCAACATGAGCTTCTCAGTGATGATTCGACTTTAAAACCGTAAAGGCAAGGAGAAGTGCATGGTCGCACAACCAGCTTTTTAGAATGATGATGGAGGTTGCGTTTTGGAACACTAAATTTATAATGAAAATCTGAGAAAAGAAACTGTTAAGAATAAATATCAAAACAAAAAGATATAGACGTAAATCAGTCATGACATGCCATTGAAAAGCAACACCACGTAGCATCCACATGCCTTGGATAGTACATGACATTGTTCACTCGTCGACACAAATCGTGTGACATTGGGCTTTTCATCATCCTTTTCTAAAAATAAAAAACAGGCGCTTTGTTTTCAGCAGTGTAACACCTACAAAAATGCAGACAAAATACTAAATATAGAGTATGTACAAAGCCCATTCACAGCATGGACCCCTGATCATCGGCCCTGAAAGTGCCTCTCCAAGTAACCAATACTCTTGAGACACACACACACATACATATATATATATATATATATATATATATATATATATATATATATATATATATATATATATATATATATATATATATATATACCGAAACAATAATACATAAATATGTAGCCAAACATGATGAATACATAATTTTAGAATTCGGTCAAATCAGTCCCTTTACGAAAATGGGCCATGACATGTGGAAGGTCCTGGAAAAGCAAGCTGTCTCTGCAAGATCAATCATAATTACATTTGAGCTTCTATTTTTGTAGCATTGGTATGACACTCTGAGAATCATTGAAAAAAGGGAAGTTCAATCAATGTACGAAAAAGACAAATCCAATCCATGCAACACAAACAAGAGATGCAAATGACAACCTAAAGTAAACCAAAGGAAGAGGTATGTCCGTTTTTATTTATTCAACTCCTTTCAGCTGGAATTACCGAAAGAAAGTCAAGAGCGAATTAGTTTCCAACATAAAGGTGATTTTACTCATCATCTCTGATAAAGAGTCAATCTTGCTCTTTCAGGGCCTACCCAATTCAAATCAATCCTCTCATCATCTCCGATTCTGTGTCAATCTCTTTTCACGCCTACCCAATTGAGTAGCCTTTGGGCTATGCAATTCAAACCAATTGTCTCATTTGGCTCTAGGGTGTACTTTCTCGACTTCTACCTTAGAAGGCCTTCCGACTCTGTAATTGTAACCGTGTTAGAAATCTAACATCTATTTTGTGGATATGGAGAGTCCCATGGGTGTAATTTTCTCTTTCACTAGTACTTTCAAATAATTCAACATTGAGTAGATTTCTATGATCGGACTTTCTTTAGAAAAAAGAACATTCTCTTTTGATGACCCAAATATGTTCAGTTATAAAACTAAATCCGTGGTGGAAAAAGTATAATAATTTCTAAAAGCTACAAACTAAATGAAATTATACAAGGAGTTATGCAACGGCAAAAAATAAAACACTCATGCAAAATATGGACCATATGAAAACACCCAACAAAACACTCATTGAATTACCAAGTGAATGTACAAGAATGAGTACCCATTATGGTATAAGTGTATATACAAGCCGAGGAAAACAAATCCTAAAGAGGGTAAAAAGTGCCCTAGTGGTCCTAAGTGTGTTCACATACATCAATACCAAAATATATCAACAAATCCCCCCTGTGAGTGGTGTGGTGAACATTCTCATGTATAGATTTCTGTAGGCATAGCAAACTAGCATAATTTAGATGACAAAACAATGCATGCCAAAGTTTTGCATCCACGATAGCCTGAGAATCTTGCACTACACATTTTGAATCATTCACAAATTTGACATATTCTATGAGTTCATACAATGTTTTTATATTTTGGTAGTGATGTGTGTGAGCACACTTAGGATCCTCATAGCACTTTTTTATCACTTTAGGAGGTTTTTTTCCCTGCATGTATATACACCTATAACGCTAATGGGTCACTTATCTTTGTATAGTCACTTGATAATACATTTAGAATTTTGTGTTGTATTCCAAGCTTCTTCTTCTTCCTTGTGTTGTTTATATGCTTCCGCAGACACCAAACTCTAACATTTGGTATAAGAGCAAGTTGTCATTACATCTAGGGCATGATTGACACCGCTCTAGTCAGAGTCGCATAATCACATGAAATTTGATGGGCATACTCAAGGTGATTAGGAGTTCAAAAGAGCTTCGTTCTACCATATCAAAATTTTGATCTCAGCTCATTTCGGCATTTGAATGCACTATCGCAATGCTTGTGCAAGCAATTTTGTCCTTTTCTGCCAAGCATATATACAAGTTTTGGTTCACTAGTACAAGTGCTTCAAAGCTTGCTATAGGTATAGTAGAGCTCAACAGAGTAGTTATATCGAGCTTTTTGAGATATAGTCTTTTTTCTACATTAGGGTATTTTAGTCAGTGGTCATGGCTGAAAGCAATGATGTATTCCTATTGTGCCTATTTTGGACAAGTTACATGGTACCAATTGTTGATATATTTAGGTAGTGATGTGTGTGAACACTCTAGGATGGCCGGGGCACTTTTTTCCCTCTTTAGGAGGTTTTTTTCACCGGGCTTGTACATACGCCTATTGCCCTAATGGGCTACTTATCTTTGTACATTCTCTAGTAATACATTCAGTATTGTGTGTTTGTGCTCCAAGCTTCTTCTTCTTCCTTGTGCTGTTCGCGTGCTTCCGCAGACGTCTATCTCCAACAATTGGTATCAGAGCAGGTCGTCGCTTCTTCTAGGGCGCCGTCGATACTCCTCCGTTTGCAATCTCAGATTCGCACGAAATTTGGTGAGCTCGTTTCGGCCTCCGAATGCACTATCGCAGCGCTTGTGCAGGCTATTTCATCCTTTTGTGCCAAAGGTATATACCTGTTTCTGTTCACCAGTTTAAGCATCTCGAAGTCTGCTACAGGTCTAGCAGAACTCGTCTGGGCAGTTCCGTTCAACTTTTTGAGATACAGTCAATTTTCTGCATCAAGGTATTTTAGTCACCGGCCATGGCTGAAAGTAGTGATGTATTCCGTATGTTGGCTGTTCAGGATAAGTTGGATGGTACCAACTACCCATTATGGGCTTATATGATGCGACATGTACTGGTTGCAAAAGGATTGTGGAACATTGCGCAGGGTGTTGAAAGACGTCCTCTTACACCTGTAACGATAAGTACTGCAAATACAGGTGTTTGGAGCTGATGAAGATGGTGTCGAAGATGATATTCCGCAGATTCTTGTTCGTGCTGCTGTTTCTGTTGCACCTACTGCAGAGCAGATTCCTTGGGATACACATACCACTTTGTACTAGGCTAGGAATGAGGCTCGTGTTGCTTACCTCCGAAAAGAGTTGGAGAGTGAGCACATGAATGAAGGTGATTCTATGAACAATTTTCTTACAAAGATCAAAGACCTGAAGGAACAATTGATTTCTGCTGATGAGGTTATACCAGATAGCTCACTTGTGTAGACCGTTCTGAATGGTCTTCCTGATTCATATCAGAGTTTTGCCTCTACTCTTCGGTTGATGATGAAAGGCAATCTGAATGCCTTGTCATTTGAGGAATTAGTCTCTGTTCTGTTGCAGGAAGATCAGTCCAGGCAGAACAGGTCCATTATGCGTCTTGCAGATCAAG
Source organism: Ceratopteris richardii (assembly GCA_020310875.1). Classification (NCBI taxonomy): domain Eukaryota; kingdom Viridiplantae; phylum Streptophyta; class Polypodiopsida; order Polypodiales; family Pteridaceae; genus Ceratopteris; species Ceratopteris richardii. The sequence goes on from MU260484.1 coordinate 185,151, forward strand.
ATTTCCTGGCCTTCTGCAAAAATCTACAAATGCTGCACAATCGAAGAACCAGGATAAAGATGAGAAGAAATCAAAAAACCAGAAATTGTTCTGCGAGTACTGTAAAGGAAATGATCATATTATAAAGAACTGTCCAAAACTGGCTGCTAAAGAGGCAAAGAAGAAAGAGGCTGGAATGGTTGTTGTAGAGGCCTGTACACCAAAAACAGAGTCTGCAAATCCTGTGCAGGAAGAAGAATGGGCGTTTACTACTGTCTGCAGTTTTGACCCATCTTCTCATGATCAGTGCATGTCTGCAGTAGACTCAGACGTTTGGTACTTTGACAGTGGGGCGACCAAACATATTACCTCGCAGCGCAGTCTCTTCTCTTCACTCGAGCCTGCCCCTACAGGGAATACTATCACATGCGCCAATAACTCCTCTTATCCTGTTATGGGAGTTGGTAAGATCATTTTGACTACTGCTGATGGTAGTTCTTTCACTTTGTCAGATGCTTTATTTGTGCCAGGGATCAAAAAGAACCTGTTATCAGTTTCTGCATTAGCCAAGATTGGCTTGGTTGTGAAATTCGTTGATGACAGGTGTACAGTCCATGATCTCTCAAATGGCGATGTGATTATTGCTTCTGGCATTTTATGTCGTGGGCTGTATAAGCTCATAGACTATGAAAAATCTGTGAATGATTCGGCATGTGCAGTTCATGATTCTCAGGCTATGTCAAATGCAAAGCTTTGGCATGCACGCTTTGGTCATCTGAATTTTGCTAGTTTTTTATGCCTGCAGAAATCTGAAATGGTGTCCTCTTTGCCCAAACTTGAGGCACCTGGAAAACATGTTTGTGAAGGTTGTATTTTGGCAAAATGCAGCGTTCTTCCTTTCCAAAAGATGGTTCAGTTCGGGCTACGCAGAAATTGCAGCTTGTACATAGTGATATCTGTGGTCCGATGCAGACACCCTCTTTTGGAAATTACCTTTACTTCGTGATTTTCATTGATGATTTTTCCAGGCATGCATGGGTATATCCACTCAAAGCAAAGTCCGAAGTGTTCATGTGCTTCAAACAGTTTTTGGTTTTGGCTGAAAATCTGTCAGCATGGAAAATGGGCACCCTCTGTTCTAATCGAGGGGGGGGAATATATGTCTTCAGATTTTAATGCATTTCTGGCTGAACGTGGGATAAAACACCAGTGTACAGTTCCGTATACACCTCAACAGAATGGAGTTGCTGAATGAAAGAATAGGTCACTCATGGAGATGGCGAGGTGCATGGTCAAAAGTCAGGCTTTACCACATAGTTTCTGGCTTGAGGCTGTCATGTGTGCAGCATATGTACTGAACAGGTGTCCCACTAAAGCGTTGCAGTCTATCACTCCATATGACGATTCGCATGACCGCAAGCCATCTATTGCTCATCTGCGTGTTTTTGGTTGTTTGGCATATGCATTAGTGCGTGAACAACATTGTAGAAAATTGGATGATAAGGCAGTAAAATGTATTTTTGTTGGGTATAGTTCTGAAAGTAAAGGCTATCATCTATACCATCCACAGACTTAACGCATTCTAGTTAGCCGTGATGTTGTCTTTGTGGAAGATGCTATTCAGCCATTGCTTTCATGTACTAAGGAGACATCTGTTAGCTCCAAAGACATGTATGATACTTTGATGCCTCTTTTTACAGGTGGACAGGCTAGTGCTGGTCCTAATGAGGCAACTTCTCAGCCTTTGCAGGTTTCATTTCAACAACTATGCCAAAATGGCTCGTGCAGACTTTGCATGACAGCAAATTAGATGCACCTTTGTCATATGGTACTCGTTCAGGCTCTCATAGTGCCTCCTTTGCATCAGATTGCTATGCTATGGCTGCATCTAGTCTCTGTGATGAGAATGAGCCTGTTTCTTTTGATGAAGCACAAAATTCAGAAAATTGGATGGCTGCTATGCAATTTGAATATGCCATTGGCACTAAGTGGGTATACAAGCTGAAGCGTAAACCTGGTGGTATAGTTGACAGGTATAAGGCTAGGCTTGTTGCAAAGGGTTATGCACAGGAAAGAGGCATTGATTTTGATGAGACCTTTGCACCTACATGCCGTATGACTACTGTTCGGAGCATTTGTGCACTTGCAGCCCATCATGGTTGGAATGTACATCAGTTGGACATTAAAATAGCATTTCTGAATGGTGACTTGCATGAAGAAGTGTATGTTTTTCAGCCCCTTGGCTTTGTGCAGAAAGGGCGTGAAAACCAGGTTTGCAGGTTAAAGAAGGCATTATATGGTTTAAAGCAAGCACCACGTGCTTGGTATGAGAAGATACATGCCTATCTGATTGCACATGGTTTTGAGAACAGTCCAACTGAAAGCACCTTAAATGTTAAACGTGCTAATGATGTGCTTTTGATCATTGTTGTCTATGTTGATGACATGCTGCTCACTGGTCCTATTGAGACACATATTGCTGATTTTAAGGCTGATTCGCATGCCTCATTTGAGATGTCTGATTTGGGGCATTTGCATCACTATTTGGGCATTCAGTTTATGCACGTTGATGGTGGAATGGCTTTGTGTCAAACGAAATATATTGACACATTATTGTAGCGTTTTGGCCTTGAAGACTGTAAGCCTATTGCCACTCCTATGGAGACAGGTTTACGATTGAGTCTTCATGATGCTGGAGATGCATTTGATGCTGTTCTCTATCAGCAGGTTGTTGGATGCTTCATTTACTTATGCATTACTCGGCCAGATATTCAGTTTGCTGTCTCACAGATGAGCAAGTTTATGCATTGCCCAGGAGTCACGCATTGGAAAGCGGTTAAGCGCATCTTTCGCTACTTGAGTGGTACTCGGCTACTTGGGTTGTTTTATCCCAAGGGGGGATCACTACCGCCAGATTTGCATGCTTTTTCTGACTCAGATTGTGCTGGTTTCTATGACACTCGTGTGTCCACCAGTGGTTTTTGCTTCATGCTTGGTAGCTCATGTATATCTTGGTTGAGCAAGAAGTAGGCTACTGAGGCCACTTCCAGTTGTGAGGCTGAGTGTAGGGCAGCTTTCATAGCGACTGTTGAGTGTGTGTGGCTCAGACGCCTTATGGCTGATTTGGGTGTTAGCCAGCCTTCTGCCACCACCATCTTCACTGACAGTCAGAGCGCATTGGCAGTTGCGAGGAACCCTATGTTCAATGCTCGCACTAAGCACATTGAGGTGCATTATCACTATGTCAAGGAGAGGTTCTCTGCTGGGGAGATCATCTTGGCATATGTGCCCACGTAGGAGAACATTGCAGACCTTTTCACGAAGGCTCTGCCTAGGGAGAAGTTTGAAGCTTTTCGCAAAGCTTTGGGCTTACTTCCTTTTGTGGAGTGATTTCCACATAGCTTCGCACTTGCTTATACATGAGTGCCAGCTCCTTGTTCACCGCATCACTCCCAGGGAGGATTTGTTGATATATTTAGGTAGTGATGTGTGTGAACACTCTAGGACCGCCGGGGCACTTTTTTCCCTCTTTAGGAGGTTTTTTTCCCCGGGCTTGTACATACGCCTATTGCCCTAATGGGCTACTTATCTTTGTACATTCTCTAGTAATACATTCAGTATTGTGTGTTTGTGCTCCAAGCTTCTTCTTCTTCCTTGTGTTGTTCGCGTGCTTCCACAGACGTCTATCTCCAACACCAATTACCCATTATGGGCATATACTATGCATCATGTATTGGTCGCAAAAGGACTATCGAATATTGTGCAAGATATTGAAAAATGACGTTCTACTCTTGCACGTACAATTGAAGATGAAAATCTTCAAACTCGTGTTCGTGTTGCAGTTCCTATTGCACCTACTGTAGAACAACTTTGTTGGGATGGAAGAGATGCACAGGCACATGCATTGATAGCTTTGTCTGTCAAACATGCCATTACCACTCATATTTGTTCTTGGAAAACAACAAAGGATGCTTGTGATACACTTACCGTTTCATACGAGGCAAAAAATGAGGCTCATGTTGTTTACATCCAAAAACAATCAGAGAGAGCATATGAATGAAGGATATTCTATGGGTAGTTTTTTGACAAAGATCAAAGATTTGAAGGAGCAGTTCATTTCTACAGATGAAGTCTTGCTAGATAGTTCACTTCTGCAGATCGCTCTTAGTGGTCTTCCAGATTCATATCAGATTTTTCTTCTACTCTTCAATTGATGATGAAAGGCAATCCAAAGGCCTTAACATTTGAGGAGTCAGTCTGTATTTTGTTGCAGGAAGACCAATCTAGGCAAAACAAGCCCATTATGCATGTTGTTGATCAAGCCCATTATGCATGCTGTTGATCAAGCTCATCTACTAGTAACCAAAATTTGCTAATTTTGCACACTGAAAAAGGGAAGACAAAGAGGAGAAGAAAAGAGAAAAGTGGACACATTTCAAATATTGTAAAGGAAATGATCATGTCATAAAGAGTTATCCAAAATTGGATACAAAAGAGGCAAAGAAGAAAGAGGCTCGAATGGTTGTTGTGGAGGCCTCTACACCCAAAATAGAGTCTACTAATCTTGTGCATAATTGTAGAGGAGGTATTAGGGTATCCACTTTTTATCAAAAGTAGAGAATAAAGATAAAACACAACCAATACGTCGTCTACTCAAGGGGGGTTCTCTTTAGGGAAGTATACCCTTTAACATTTCTGTGAGCAGGCAGATAACAAGGATTGCACAGAGTGGTAAATACTTCAGAAAGTATGAACTACAAATGACCAAGGAAGACCATACACGTCTTGATTCGAATCAGATGATTACAAGATAGGCAAAAGAAATACTCAAAAACTCATGCTCAGAGCTTCACGGCACTCTATGCAGACAAACATAGATCAATGCAAGTGGTGGAGAGTTCTTGTAGAAATAGGGTTTAAAATATCATTGCCCCTAAAAAATCCAAGCCACTCTCTTACACTATAGTGCTCATAGCCGTCCATTGAGAAGCCTACCCTCTGTATCCACACTACAGAGTAGCTCCTACAATAGGCTTGAAACCACAAAGTGCAAGAGAGGACTTCTGCACGTACATACGCGAACCAATGTAACTCTAAAAAAAAGAAATTGTACCCCAAATGAGCACAAGTCCATTGTTTTTATAGGTTCCCATAGCCCAAGAGAGCTTTGCCGAATCTTCACTTCCTTTGATCACGTGTCGGTTGATTACCCAAAATTGGGGGGTAGGTCAATTATTCCTTTGATTTGAATTGGATTCACGAAAATAGGTAGTCGTCGTGAATGGTTCGCGGCATCATTTGTTTATCCACTTTTACTTTTTACCCTGCATACCTTTATCTCATACCCTCGTAGGATTGGTACTAATAAATCATTCCCAACAATTTGAACTAGTTAGTCAATCTGTTCAGTGAACTTGCTATAGTGTTCCCAATCATCCTGGTCAAAGGGTCTTTGACCGACCCAATTGGGTAAGTTTTGTATAGGTTGATCAGCTCATTGCTAGAAATCCTCTGACTCCCATCATTGTTCTCTTCTTTCAAGTTAAGGTCATGTTTTTTTCTCCTTTTTCCTTGTTGAGATCTCATGCCTTTTAGAGCACTTCTGGTCCTTGTTCCCCTAAAAGCCGATTTTAATTTGCTTATAGAATCAGATAGAAATGTTGCACTTTCCTTGTCTTGGGTGATTGCATTCATGGCTTCTGAGAGTCTAGATCTGCCATTGCTGTTCCAATTGTGTAGGTTTTGACCTCCGCTCCAAGGTTTCGAATTAAGGTGTTCTCTGTGTCACTGTCTGTGCGTGTGTGTGTGTGTGAGTGTGTGTGTGTACGTATGGGGGGGTATGTGTGAATGTGTAAGTGTGAGTGTGTGTATGTGGGGGTGTGTGTGATTATGTGGGTGGGTGTGTGTGGGTCTGCGTGTATGTGTGTGTATGTGTTTGAGTGTGCGTGTATGTGTGAGTGTGTGTGTATGTGTGTGTATGTGTGTGTGTATGTATGGGGGTGCATGTGTGAATGTGTAAGTGTGGGGAAGCATGTGGTTGTGTGTGTGGTTGTGTGTGTGAGGGGGCGGGGGGCTACGGGGGACTAGGCGGGGGAGGGGGAGGGGAATTTAGCAGGGGTCAGGGGGGGGGTTGGCGGGGGTGAGTGGCGGGGTGAGGGGGGGGGGTTGGCGGGGGTGAGTGGCGGGTGAGGGAGGGGGGCTGCGGGGGACTAGGCGGGGTGAGGGGGGGTTGGCGGGGGTGAGTGGCGGGGGGGGAGGGGGGGTTGGCGGGGGTGAGTGGCGGGGTGAGGGGGGGGGTTGGCGGGGATGAGTGGCGGGATGAGGGGGGGTTGGCGGGGGTGAGTGGCGGGGTGAGGGGCGGTTGGCGGGGGTGAGTGGCGGGGGAGAGGGGGGATTGGTGGGGGTGAGTGGCGGGGTGAGGGGGGGGGGGGGTTGGCGGGGGTGAGTGGCGGGGTGAGGGGGGATTGGCGGGGGTGAGTGGCGGGGGGGAGGGGGGGTTGGCGGGGGTGAGTGGCGATGTCGAGTCGTGAGAGATGCTCGGATGGTGGATCAAGTCATCCGCCTAAATCGTTCGACACACGCAGGGTGTCTGTAGCCGACTCAGGCTTGAGGAAATAAGGGTTCTAATGACAAAACAATATAAATTACCTAATTCTATGACTGAAACTAAAGTTTTCTTACCAAAAGTAAATAGTTTTAACTAGCTATGGACCGTAAGGACGGGCAGCCTCGTACATAGCAACAGCTTTCACATCTTTGAATGCTTCACATGTGTAAGTCAAATGATCTATGGCATCACACCAGATACATCTCCTCACATTGGCATTTCTTCTTTCATTGAAATTTCTTTGGTTAAATGCTTGAGGAATCAGTTGAGGAATTGGTTGGGGTACAATTGGAGGATTAGGAGGTATAAAAGGTGGATTAGGAGGTACTAATGGATGATTCGGAGCTACTAATGGTGGATTTGGAGCATTTACTGGTTGAGGATAAATAGTCGGATGAGCTTGCATTGCAGGTTTATCTTGTAGGTTTAAAGCATACACCACATTCTGCAAAGCCGCTACCTCTTTAGACATATTCTCGTGCATATGCATCATATTGTCCAACTTGTTAAACAAAATCTCAAATTTTAACTCGGTTGGTACTCTAGATGTGGATGTTGTAGGCTCAACTTTTGAATCTATATGTGTATCCCTAGTTGCGTGAATCGGAGGGAAACTGGAAGATGGTTGAGACATCGAATCATAAAGGAGTGTTTTACGTTGGATCATGTGAGCAACCGCCTCAACTACAGTTTTCACTACACCCCAGTCATCTGTAAGCCCATATTTCTTTCCCGGTTCTTCAAGCCTATGCTCAACCTCTACCCTTATATCTGGAGTCAAGATTTTAAGGAAATATAAAATGATATCTGGGGTAAGGGCAACTCTATCCTGTTCAGGTAATTGAGAGAATCTTTTCATAAATTCAACATGGAGTTGAGTCAAAGAAATGGGAGGCTTAGGAGAACTAATCCATTTCATAAATCCCTCTCTACTGTGTTGAGTATAGTCCTCTAAATAAAATTCTTTATGTAGCTCTTTTCTAAACTCATCCCATTCCTTATTGTCATGTAGATCCATAATAGCTTTTACTGTACCTATGGCAAGTCGTCCAAGATAGGATTTCCACTTTGTATCAGGCAAGTCGTGTAACTTGACTAATTCCTCAAACGTGTCTAAATAATTTGTAACATTCATACCAGTAAATTTCCCTTTATCCTTTGATAACGTTTCAACTACTTTTTGTCCTTGCGTCTCGTGCATCATAGTTTGAAATAGCTCGTCCATTTTTGAAGTTTGTTTTGACCTAGCTTGAACAATTCTAACTATATCCTGAACTTCTTTTGTTACTCTTTCCTTATGTTGAGCTACTAATTCTGAAATTCCGTTAGAGTCCAGTTTGACAAGTTTATACTATGCCAATATGCTTCAAGTAAAGCTATGATTAATGCTTAACCTATGATTAACAAACAGTTGCCTTTAACCTATACCAATAATTTAACCTTAAATAAAATTTTGCACCCAAGAATGTAAGGGTAAAGAAATTATACCAATTGCTCGAAGATGAGGCTCAAAATAGTGCTTTCTGTGAAATTCAATACATTTATTGATTTGAATCAAAACCTAAATACATAGTTTGCTAAAAATGGGTGCAAACGTTTTGTGCTTCAATTGTTAATGAAAGGGGTGGCGCGACGAGGTTCTCCTACTTGCCAATCTTTGTGGAGGCGCTCAGGTCACCAGACCAGCCCTCGACACCAAGAAGATTGCAAGCTCACGTAAATGCCACAGCTTCCAGGGATGAAGACGCAGCTGCACTGATGTAAAATCGTATGAATGTATATGCAATGCAAAATTTAAACTTTATACCTGAGCTGCAACGCCGTTTGTTCACGTCGGGTTCACCAATGTCGGGTCGTGAAAGATGCTCGGTTGGTGGATCAAGTCATCCGCCTAAATTGTTCGGCACACCCAGGGTGTCTGTAGCGGATTCAGGCTTAAGGAAATAAGGGTTCTAATGACAAAACAATATAAATTACCTAATTCTATGACTGAAACTAAAGTTTTCTTACCAAAAGTAAATAGTTTTAACTAGCTATGGACCGTAAGGACGGGCAGCCTCGTACATAGCAACAGCTTCCTGATATGAGATTGAAACTTCCATAATGTGTTCTTCTACTAAACTTTCAGGTAAGCTAGACGGTTCTGGTCTGTCTAGAGTTGGCAGATTATTTTCAATATTTTCAATATTTTCAATAGTACTGTGCTCAGACTCATGAACTAACTTAGAAGACATCAAGGAAAGTAATGGAAAAACTAATGAAACAATATGATGCTAAACTGTTTGAATGAATTAATTGATATGCTAATGGTTCTTGATGAAAGTAATGGGAAAGAATATTGTTGCAAAACTGCTTAAATAAATTAATTGATAAGCTAATGGTTCGAATCAATAAATCTAATACAACTGGAAGGCCTAAACAATTGGATAAATGTCTAGTCAATTGGATAGTTGACTAAATGAGAAATAAGATTTAAATGGATCTTTAAGCTGCCGCTTCACTTCAATTGTCTTCACTTCACTTTAATTGATTGTAATCTTCAATGTTTCTGCAAAAAACATTAGGAACATCAGTATATCTTATAAAACATAAAACATAAAACATACTCACAATCAGATAGCTATGCATGTCACTGGCACACACATGCATACTCTTACATGCACACATCATCTTAAATGCACATGCACTCATCAATCATGCATATGTATACACTCATAGACATGCACATATACTCACATACTCATGCATTCAGATCATCATGCATTACTCTAATAAATACTCTTATTGGCATAAGCATAATTACACATACTCATAACCATGCTAATGTGTATCCTCATATGCATGTTAACACACACCTATATATCTACATCATGTATATATCATGCGTTCTCTTTCTTACGTCCATTGTATATGCAACTCGTATGGAAATACACTCTTTTTTATGCATACACATGCATACATGTACCCTTATATAACTGATGGATATGCATAAACATTTATGTTTACCTATCTTAATACATGCATATCTAACTTATGTTCATACGTTAACACATGCATAACATCCTAAGATAAAGTATCACCACTTTTAAACATCCTTCTCATACTCATATGCATGCACATGCACTTATGCCAACATACATACTCTCATGCATACATACCATGCTAACATACATATGTATTTATGCTAACATGCACACACTTTCCACTTACACATATGCACATTTCATATCTTCCTAATTTTCATGCATCTACATACATAGACTCATACACATGATTTAATGCACATGCATACATGCATTAATTACATACATTCTAACATGCATTCAATCATGCGTACATACATTCATGCTCACATATGCATTTATACTAATTAACATGCATAAACATTTATCCTCATACTAACATGCATACACTCATGTATATGTACATGCACATACATAACATACATGCATATACACTCACACGGACATGCATAACTCTCTCTCTCTCTCTCTCTCTCTCTCTCTCTCTCTCATCTCTCTCTCTCTCTCTCTCTCTCTCTCTCTCTCTCTCTCTCTCTCTCTCTCTCTCTCTCTCTCTCTCTCGTCTCTCTCTCTCTCTCCTCTCTCTCTCTCTCTCTCTCTCTCTCTCTCTCTCTCTCCTCTCTCTTCTCTTCTCTCTCTCTCTCTCTCTTCTCTCTCTCTCTCTCTCTCTCTCTCTCTCTCTCTCTCTCTCCTCTCTCTCTCCCCTCTCTCTCCTCTCTCCTCTCTCTCCCTCTCTGCCGCGATCTCTCTCTCTCTCTCTCTCTCTCTCTCTCTCTCTCTCTCTCTCTCTCTCTCTCTCTCTCTCTCTCTCTCTCTCTCTCTTCTCTTTCTCTCTCTCTCTCCTTC